>BKZX01032716.1:27432-59608 GCA_014362285.1 Fagus crenata
TTCAAGGAGGGGTCCCCAATACATGCCCCCATCCCAAACCTACTTTGAGAAGAAGAATTAACCCCTGTCACTCCCATTTGCTATGCAAGACGAGGTGGGATGAGTGAATATCTTTTATCCTACTTTCTGTGTTCCACTTTGTACACTACCAACTATAATATATTATGTGTTGGATTATGTTTGATTTGTTTATATTTTAAATTTGAATTATTTTATAAGGAAAAAAAAAAAAAAAAAACACATGGTGAATTGTAATTAGTGGAGTATAAAATGAAACACTAGGTGGGATAAAAGTGGGACAGGTATCCACAAGACATATTTAAATTGCTATCCCAATAGAAAAGGTCAAATCATAAGTTTTATGAAAGAATATCCATATTATTAGAGACAAAATATAAATGATGATACTTATACAATTAATTCATATATTTTGCATTTTAAATTGATTAGGTATCTATTATCGTTTGACCTTAATACTTCCTAATATACTATCTATGTTTCAGAAATTTTGTAAGTCATTAATATATCCCAAAATTTGCATATGGCATATGTAAGTCTTTAAAAAGTTCAAAATAATTTTATCTGAAAGATGTTTCAAACTTAATCAAACTTTTATATTTAGTAAAGATTAAAATATCATATAATGAAAGTTTCAATTTATTACTATTAACAAATTTAATAATGTTTTAAATTAGATCCAATTGTTTAAATTAAGTCTAATAATACTAGTGGCCTGGTACTAGTATTGTCTTTTTATTTTCTAGAACATTATCCACTAAAACATTTTATAAAAATTGATAAATATCAATGTCACAATTTCACTGAACGGTATGTTATTGACTGAACGGTATGTGAGAATTGTAGGTTGTCTTTCCTAACTTGGAGGAACTGGAGATAGGGAGCATTGATAACATGAAGATTATTTGGCACAACCAACGCATTTCAGATTCCTTTCGCAAACTAGAAAGAATGACGGTTACAGACTGTGATAATCTAAAAAATATTTTTCCGCCCAATATGTTGAGAAGACTCCAAAATTTACAATATTTATGGATATACGCGTGTGGCTCCGTAGAAGAGGTATTTGAAATCCAAGGGACAAATGTTAAAGAAGCAGGTGATATGGCAGCTATTGAACTTAGAGTGTTGCAGTTAGTTAATCTACCAAAATTGAAGCATGTATGGAGTATGGATCCTCAAGAAATATTCAGTTTTGAGAAATTACGAGTCGTACGCATTTGGAGTTGTGATAGTCTAAAAAGTGTTTTTCCAACTTCAGTGGCCAAGGCTCTTGTGCAACTTAAGGATCTAGATATAAGGGATTGTGAGGTGGAGGAAATTGTAGCAAAAGAAGAAGGAATAGAGACGGTCACCTTGTTTCTATTCCCACAATTAACCTCTCTACGCATTCTAAGGTTGCCTGAACTAAAGAGTTTTTATCCGGGAAAACACACTTCAGAGTGGCCGTCGTTGAAACACTTGACCATTTCTAATTGCGACAAACTGAAGGTTTTTGGTTCGAATGAGTTAAGCGTCCAAGAAACAAGTGGGCTAGGCCATCAAATTATTCCAACTCAACAACCCCTTTTTTTCATCAAAAAGGTAAGAGTTTTTACAACTTCCCTTGTTTGCATGTATTTTATGAGAGTTTAAGCATATTGGTTTATAATTACCAATATGCTTATTCTTATTCTTCTACATATTGGTTTATAATTACCAATAACCATCTTAAATGACCTAGTGGATGGTTTCTTCCAGACAATAATTACCTCAAGTGGCCTAAAATATATAAGATATTTTTATATATACATCTTTTATTTATCACTTAGTCACGCTGTCTCTTTGTTTCTTCTTATTGTTCTTTTATCTCTTGCTCACTCTCTCTCTCTCTCTCTCTCTCTTCTTTTATTTATACCTCTCTCTTTCTTCTTTTTAGTTTTTGAATATGAGACTTCTTTTTCTCGAAAAGGATTAAACTACCAAATGAAAATACAATGGGCTGATGGTTTGTCCACCACTTTTTTCTTTTTGATTTTTATATACTTTCTTATTTTGCTTTTGATTGGGAAGTGACATTATTTCCAAGATGACAGAAGTCACAAAAACCCACGTCCACTTTTTTTTTTTTTTTTTTTTTTTTTTTTTTCCAATTCTTAAATTTTCATTAGGAAAATTACAAATACTTTACCTTTAAAACAAGAAACTATAATGTGTTTTATTTATAAAACTTGCCTTCCCTGTGATTTAGTCCATTAGACATTTCCATAACTTAAAGGGAATTTGATAATGTGAAAAATAAACTAATTATAAAAATTGACAAAAGACCACTTTACACTAATTTATTTTGAAGAGCATATAATTATTTTACCTTAAAAAAGTTTATAAACATCTCAAATTAGAGTTGAAAAAAAAGAAAGAAAGAGATTTACGCACATTGCTGCCATTTCAAAATGAATTGAAGAAGTTGAAATTAAAAAGTTGTAGACTTGTAGTACACATATATACACGTTGTTTGAAGTTTTAGTTAGTTAGTCAGTTTTTTTTTTTTTTTTTAATGGAATAGTGTTTGTTGTTTGAAGTTAATACAATATAGTTGTCTTTTATCAATTTCTATAGCAAGTTTATTTGTCACAATGTCAAATTCCGTTAAAGTTAACATGAGTGTCTAGTGGAGTACACCACAAGAGAGAAAAGTGTCATAAAATAAAGCACTAGATAGCTCCTTGTTTTAAGGGTAAATCATAGAGTGATAGAGGTGATATCTTTAATTTGTCCTTTTTTACTTGTATTGGCAAATGGAATAATGTACTACTAGAGTATGGGCTTAAATTTTTAAGTTTTACACATATTATAATGTTTTTAACAATTGTTTCTGCGTTAGTTTTTTAAAATAAAAATTGATAAAATCCTACCCAAGATTGACTATGTCACAAGATTAAGTGGATTAGCAAATTTATCAATTCATAATAATATGTGTGAGAAAATTGATTATAAAAATATGATTAATAATTTTGCATCTTAAGGAGTAAGAATAGTGATATTCCAATAAAAATATTCATAAATATTAATTAAGTACTGAAAGGTAAAAAGGCCCCACAATTTAAGATTTCAAGCTTAACTCAATAACATCACATTTTCATCTTTTCTCAACAGTGATTTTATTTATTGTCAAATAATTGTCATAAAGAGTTTTTTTTTTTTTTTTAGTTAGAGTTACTTTGGAGGAGAGAGATGACAGATCTTCACTCTATAGGGCATGTTATCTTCAGAATGGATAGAGAATATTTTTTTGTTATTAACCATAAGGTCTCTCATGAATTTAAAATTTTAAATATGGAAAAAGGATATCTTTAATTATCAAACATGAACTCTTTCATGAATTTAAATTTGTACACCAAATATATTTAAACAAAAATCTGATTCTATTTTTATATCCTACAAACATGAGATGCATTCAATTCCTGTTCAAATGGTTGGTTATATTATCCCAAACTTGTTTAGACGATATTAAACTGTGTCTTTCTTTTGTTCAATACTTTGATTTTTTTTTTTCTAGGATAAATTTCCTAATTTGGAAATATTTGAATGGGTGATGGGCGATGCCATGAATGAGACATATGGTGGACCATCAGTAGAATTTTGTTGCAACTTAAAAGAACTGAAGTTGAAGAAAAACCATGGTAAACCATCAGTAATTGCTGGGAATGAAAACTCACAACCAGGTGGCACTTTTCCATATCTAGAGGCTCCAGAAGTATCAGAATTTTGCAGATTAAAGATTTTAGCTCCATTCTCATCAACATCTTTCAAAAACTTAACGAAGTTAGATGTACAAGGGTTTGATGAATTAAGTAGTTTATTAACTTCCTCCATGGCTAGTCTGGTGCAACTCAGTTACATTCGTATTAGTGAATGCCAAAGAATGACAGAAGTAGTTGCAAATGAGGAGGGTCAAGTAGGAGATGAGATTGCTTTCAATAATTTGAAATATTTGATATTTGATGACATACCGAGTCTCACAGCCTTCTATTTGGGGGATTGCATCATCAAATTCCCATCACTAGTTGAGCTAAGTGTGACCAACTGTCCTAAATTGAAGATTTTCTCTAATGGAGTCTTAACCACACCAAAGCTAAAATACATTGAAATAGCAAAAGATGACGACAGTCCTACCCAACATTTATGGGATGGAGATCTTAATGCTACAATAAAACAATTTTGGGAAGCTAACTTTAATGAAAAGGTATGTTTCCATGCTTTCATACAACAGTTGGTTATTAAATACCACTATTTTTTTTCTTTAATTAATAAGTGGAAGCAAAATATCAATCATCTAAATTTCTTAAGCTGCTTCAACAAAGTAGCTAATTGATTCCTTTACCCAATCTCTTCCACATATTTTTCTTGTTAAAAAGAAAATATACCATGTAATTAGTTGTGGCTTTGGCAATCATATTTGAAAGAGCTTTTGAGGAAATAATTTACTTTGGCTGCCATAGTAATATAGTATATTGATTAGCATCGGCATTTTGATATGTTTTACTGTTTAGCTAGCATGTAATGTTCCATTTATATGTACTCATGTTTCATTTAAGGATAAAACTTAGGTACAGTTCCTTAGGTCAAGTACGTTAGGTTTTCCAATTAAATTCAAACACATGGTTACATTAACCAATGAAACACAAACAATGTTATCTTTTCCAAAAATATTTAAATTCAATGAATTTGAATTCAACTAAGAACCTAGCGTACTTGACCTAAGGAATTGTACCTAAGTTTTATCCTTCATTTAGGGAAGAGGTGGTCATTTCAACTATAGGTCTACTTCACAATTTATAACCAACTAAAAAGAGTCACTGAAAACCAACAAAAAGCTCTACAGAAGCATGTCATTCAATTACACAGACATTAAAACAAAAATTTAGTCTCTGTTTTCACATGTCAATTACCCAGCCATGTCATGTCTATAAGGCCTTCATTTATGCATAATGCCGAAGAAAAAAAAAAAAAAAAGAAATCTATTATTGGGCCATCTGAGAGCCTTTTTTTTTTTTTTTTTTTGCATTGCTAAGGAGTGAGTTGGATGTGTCTAAGTAACCATAAAAGTCGGAGTACTCATTTTAAATGGAAAAGAAGAAAGAAAAGTTAAAATATATATATATATATTCCAATTATTTTAAATTTAAGTAAAGAATATTCCTTTAAAAATTGGGGAAAAGGGGGTTGAGTGTTAATTATTTGGCAAATTTGGGAGCGGAGTGTCATTTTCCAAAACTAGGGTGTAGCGAGTCTAATTTCCCCAAAAGAAGGGGGTGTCAGTGTAATTTACCCTATAATGTTTTTAACAATTCATGTAACAATTGTTTCTGTGTATGTTTTTTAAAATTAAAATTGATAAATTCCTACCTAAGATCGACTATGTCACAAGATTAAGTGGATTAGCAAATTTATCAATTGATAATAATATGTTGAAGAAAATTGATTATAAAAGTGTGATTAATAATTTTGCATCTTAAAGAGTAAGAATAGTGATATTCCAATAAAAATATTCATAAATATTAATTAAGTACTGAAAGGTCAAAGTGCCCCGCAATTTAAGATTTCGAGCTTAACTCAATAACATCACATTTTCATCTTTTCTCAACAGTGATTTTATTTATTGTCAAATAATTTTCATAAAGAGGGTTTGTTTTTTTTTTTTTTTTTTTTAATAGTTAGAGTTACTTTGGAGGAAAGAGATGATAGATCTTCACTCTATAGGGCATGTTATTGACAGAATGGACAGAGAATATTTTTGTTATTAACCATAAGGTCTCTCATGAATTTAAAATTTTAAATATGGAAAAAGGATATCTTTAATTATCGAACATGAACTCTTTCTTGAATTTAAATTTGTACACCAAACACATTTTAACAAAAATCTGATTCTATTTTTATATCCTACAAACATGAGATGCATTCAATTCCTGGTCAAATGGTTGGTTATATTATCCCAAACTTGTTTAGACATTATTAAACTGTGTCTTTCTTTTGTTCAATGCACACCTGAAGATCGTTACTAAATCAGATTCTTCATACTTAAAAGTAGGCTACAACTAGTGCATTATCACTATATATATTATTTTCATATTTATTAGAACTCTATTACCTACGTTACTTTCCTTCATCTTCTCTTTTAAGTCTCTCAGACCTCTCTATGCTCTCTATTATTCTAGGGCTCCCTTTCTTGATCACTAGCAAGCTTTCATGCCTCGTGTGGCATGTCAAACAAGGTTGTCGTTCAATTGTTCTAAACAATTTAAGGTAAGAATTATTAATTCATACCCCAAAGATACTTAGCTAGTTATTGTTTAATTTATTACTTTAATGCATTGTGTATCAGTATCCATGATTATACACATTGATAAACTTAAGAAGAGAATCACAAGTTTTTGTTTTTTGCATGAGGTTTAGATTAGGATTATATAAAATGGTTTAGGTTTGGATTGCATGTGTGAAATATGGTTTTTGTTGAATGGTTTTCTCGTTCAAATATTGGTCTTTGAATTTTATTTTTGATTGTAAGTTGTAGTATGTTTTACAAGGATTACAATGACACAAATTTCTCGAGAAACGGAGATGTTTTCAGAGAGACATAGGCTTTGGAAGGTCTGGTGGCTAGGGTTTCAAGGGAAAACCCTAAGTGATTTTTTGATTTGATGCCTATCTTATAAACAAAATTACTGTTTTTTTGGGCAAATCTTAGTTAAATATGGTTTAGGTTCTTTAATTAAATTTAATCATGTGGGTTGCCTTAATTAATATAGCACAAATAATAATATTTCCTCTATTTTAATTACATTTTATTAAAGAATCTAAGATACATCATTTAAGTAACTGTTTCTAATTTTTTTTTATCCCTTATAAAAGACTTAGTATGTAATTACAAGTTGTATTCTGATGAGATTTAATTTGTGTTATGATAATGATATAGTCAAGTGAAGTGAAAATACATGTCGGTTAAAAAAAAAAAAAAAAAAAAAACCATTATAGTCCCAATATTAATTATCAAACATGATCAGCAAAATTCCCAAATTGCCCTCTCATGTTTTCTTCTGTCTCTTTGGCTCTCTGTTTTCTCCTATTGAACCCACGGCTACGACAAAACTATTGTATTTGAAGTTTTGAACCCACATCAATATTTGAATCTTTTGTGCCAACCCCAAATTTTCTTGAGCTAGAAAAAAACAAAATGAGAGAAAGAAGGAAAATTCCGTGGAAGAAAACAACTATCATTGGCATTAGTTTTACTATTGATAAAGCATCGAATTTTATATTGATAATGACAAGGTTGAGGTGGAGGTGGAGACCAATCTACCCCAATCCAAACTTGTAAGTTTTGTACTAAAGTTTCAAACTTTATTTCATTTTTGTTGTTTTGGAATTGTTGGTTTGTGATTTGGGGCTCTGTTTTTTGATGGGTTTTGTTTTGTTTTGTTTTGTTTCTTTGCTTGTCATGAATGTGTTTGGCCTTGAGTGTTTTTTGGGGGGTTTGTGAAGTGGGTTTTGGTGGGGAACAGAGAAAATCAAATTTGTAAAGCATTAATGGAGAACACATTCAATTTGAATCAGAATTTTGCAAATTAAAGATTTTAGCTCCATTCTCATCAACATCTTTCAAAAACTTAACGAAGTTAGATGTACAAGGGTTTGATGAATTAATTAGTTTATTAACTTCCTCCATGGCTAGTCTGGTGCAACTCAGTTACATTCATATTAGTGAATGCCAAAGAATGACAGAAGTAGTTGCAAATGAGGAGGGTCAAGTAGGAGATGAGATTGCTTTCAATAATTTGAAATATTTGATATTTGATGACATACCGAGTCTCACAGCCTTCTATTTGGGGGATTGCATCATCAAATTCCCATCACTAGTTGAGCTAACTGTGATCAACTGTCCTAAATTGAAGATTTTCTCTAATGGAGTCTTAACCACACCAAAGCTAAAAGACATTGGAATAGCAAAAGAGCACGACAGTCATCCTACCCAACAATTACGGGATGGAGATCTTAATGCTACAATAAAACAATTTGGGGAAGCTAACTTTAATGAAAAGGTATGTTTCCATGCTTTCATACAACAGTTGGTTATTAAATACCACTATTTTTTTCTTTAATTTATAAGTGGATGCAAAATATCAATCATCTAAATTTCTTAAGCTGCTTCAACGAAGTAGCTAATTGATTCCTTTACCCAATCTCTTCCACATATTTTTCTTGTTAAAAAGAGAATATACCATGTAATTAGTTGTCGGTTTGGCAATCATATTTGAAAGAGCTTTTGAGGAAATAATTTACTTTGGCTGCCATAGTAATATAGTATATTGATTAGCACCGGCATTTTTATATATTTTACCGTTTAGCTAGCATGTAACATTCCATTTATATGTACTCATGTTTCATTTAGTGAGGAGGTGGTCATTTCAAATATAGGTCTACTTCACAATTTATGACCAACTAAAAGGACTCACTGAAAACCAGCAAAAAGTTCTACAGAAGCATATGTCATTCAATTACACCGACATTAAAACAAAAATTTAGTCTCTTTTTTCACATGTCACTTACCCGGCCATATCATGTCTATAAGGCCTTCATTTATGCATAGATTTGAATATATTTGAATTTATAAGTGTCTAAGTAACCATAGAAGTTGGAGTATGCATTTTAAATGGATTTGGAGCTTATGCCTATAGTAAAATTTTCATGTATTCCTTTTTTTCTTCAAATTATTTAATAAAAGAAAAGAAGAAAGAAAAGTTAATCTCCTGTATTTTGTGTGGTCATAGCGGTTGTTACTTGAAATGTATTATATTATGGTGGTGCGGGGATGTGAGGAATAAGATTAGAATAGAGTTTCTTTTTGTGATTGTTGGATCTTGTCGCTTTGGTTTTAGCTAATATGGATATTTGGTGGATGAGAGCAGAACATTCTTCATTAGATCATGATGATTCTCTATTGTTTTGGGGTTAAATTTCCCTTTTATCTCATGTTTTTGGATTATTTTTATTTTGGTTCACCTTAAATACTTTTATTGTAGATTGGTGCAAGTGAAGTTGGGGATAGAGAACATGACGCAAATAATGACTTGAAGGTCGACATTGTTGAGGAAGTTGGCATTGAAGTTGTGGACAGAGAACATAACGGGAAGGATGACTTCGAGGGGGACAGTGCTAGGGAAGTTAGCATTGAATTCAGGGATAAAGAACAAAACGCGAATAAAGACTTGGCAAGTGGCAATGCTAGGGAAGTTAGTATTGAAGTTACGAAATGATGACTTCGGGGTGACTCAAAGGAGGAACTTTGAGTAAGGATATTTCCTTTTATTGATTGTTTAATTTTAGAGCATTATCTCTTCATGTGATTGTTTATATTATATAACTCTTTTGATTGTTTATCTCTTCATGTGATTGTTTATATTATATAACTCTTTTGATTGTTTATCTCTTCATGTGATTGTTTATATCATATAACTTTGTTGATTGTTTATATTATAACTTCGTTGATTGTTCATACTATATAACTTTATTATAGTTTTTGAATACATAGTACTCATTCTGTATTTGAATTTATGAATTTGTATACTTTTCACATGTGAATATGTTACACTGTTATAGTTGGAGAAATTATTTTGCAAACATGTTTTAAAAAAAAAAAAAAAAAAAAAAACTATAGAATAGGAGAAGAAATTTTCTTTAACTCATTACTTGGCTACTCAAATTATTAAATGTGCTTTTAATATATGGCTTTATTTAATGGTCATGTGATTTTTTATGACTAAATGGATTATGTGATCAAAATAAAAATAGATAGTCATGATCGCTATGTAATAGGTTGAAAGGATTCTTCAAAACCAATTTAGAGAAAAGCTTTGTCCACAACCACGAAGTATCTCTTCTAACAGTTCTATCATATCAACACCCTTATTTGGTGTTACAACCCAATGGATCAGTTACATGTACAAAAGCAAATAGTTGAATCTAAAATTTACAAATTTCATCCAAGTATGATTAACTTAAAATTTTCAAATTCCACTAATTTTTTAATTAAACCCATTTCCCTAATACATATATATATATATATATAACTTCTCTCTCCAGAATTCACTCACGCTAACAAAGTTTCTCTTGGTTCGTTTGTGCTCATGATGAATCAGTACCTTAATTGAAGGAAGGAATCACAATAGATCTAGTGATATCAATGATCGACCTTGTGTCCATGGTCATGTACAAGACCAATCATCTGTTTGGCTTGGTAGGGTATATGATTACTTACTTAGTGATCCCATTCTAATTGGCCTCCCTCCTATGATTGGATCACAAAATCAAAAGCTAAGTAGGGATTTTGTCTAGCTGGAGTGTCTTGTCTAATGCACCAACAAATCTAAGATAGTATGAATTGGAAAATGTTTTGTGTTTACATTATTTGGATTTGTGGGATTTTGAGTTGAGATGAGTTTTGATGGGGGAAAATAATTTTGTAGGTAGAACAAATTTTAGGGAAATCCGGTGATGACCATAAATTTCTTACAATTTATCCGGATTCCTTAAATGGGTGAAAATGTGCGAAAATGGGCATTGTATATACCATGTAATGTTGGACAGAAAGTTGTCACCGATGGTTTTTTTTTTTTTTCCCCATATTTTACCATGTGTTTAGGTACAGTACTTTTAGCCAAAATGTAGAGGTAAATCAATATTTTAAATCCGACTCTCCATAATTTCTAAGTTTGGCTAAATTAAATGTAGAATTTAAAGTATGAGACTTTTAAATAGAAATTTTGGGGTTCAAATTTTGTCTACCAATTTTATCAAATCCTTACTAATAGCTCTTCACCCGCCTCCCATCCTTCTCCTTTATATAAAATCTCTTTCATCCTTGAGTGAAATCTTTGGTGTCCAACCCAACCCACGAGCTTAGTGCTATTAACAAGCGAAGACAAAAGACATTGGTGAGCTTGGATGTGTTCCAAACGAGGCGCCCTTGGAACCCAATTTGATGCCGACGATCTTGGCCACTGAAGGAGAAATTATTATAAGGCAAAATAGATGACCATCATGGGGGACTTATCAATCTACAAGGTCGTCTTACCAATTATTGTTTACACGACTGTCCAAGCTGCTCAACATGGACAAAGTCATTGTTGACTCATTGGAGTTAGCTCCTTATCCAAAATAGATTGATTACATAATGGCCCCTCGATCGAGCTCCCTCCTAACAACTGTCAATGCGAATATAGGAGCGCAGCCTTTGCTAACGATCTCAACCAACCTACTCGAATTGGGGCAACGGTCATATGACATCTTGGATCTTGGACGACCACGTGTCCCCATCCCCAGATCCAAGCGTCCCTAGAAGACCACGTGTCCTACTCAGATTCTATAAAAACACCTACTGAGCCTACGATGAAGGTACATACAAATATTCCTAAAGTTATTCTAGAACCTTTCTACCTAAAACCCTACTAACTAAACCATCGGAGGTTCATTAGCCGATCCCACACCGATTCCACCTTTGACTGACCTCCCCTGTTTTGTAGGTCATCTAGATCGAAGCTCCAGCCAAGCAGTCCAACTGATTTCCAACACCATCAACCACGAATACCATTTGATGATGAGCTCAATTCGATCGGTTAAAACTTAAAAGTGCACGTTCAAGAATGGGATGGGGTGGAATCTAGAATAAATGCAGGAGGAGACTTGGAAAAGAAGATTGGAGATGACGTTGGACTAGCTTTGGGGTTGACAATGATTACTTTGATGGCAATTTTTTGTCTACCTATTACTTTGTCTACTCCTTTATGTTACATCATATACACAATATATCTATATTTTTAGATATCCACATAATCTCCACAAAGTAAGTCAGAGCTCTAGAAAATGTTTACAACAATATAAAGTACAAATCATACATCTCCAAAATATACATTTACAATTGAGATGTCTCCAAAAGCTCAACCACCACTAAAGTAACTATTGTCTCCGCAAAAGATAGAGATTAAGACTCAACTGATCTACAAAACACAACAAGTCTCCCAATCTAGTGTAGCACTCCAGAACTTTAACTCGAGGTATAGCTAACAAATCTGGAAATGTGGTTAAATAAAAGAATGAGCTCAAGCCTAGTAAGTAGCATAAATAATGGGGGTTGGGGAATTGCAAGTTCCATGATCTTAAGCATTTTACAAAGCATGATATAATTTGGGAATATAAGTTCTATCATAAATATTTCTTTGTGATAATATAGGAATATTTGAAGAAATGATGCAACACCAAGCTTCTCAAAATAATGCATCATGAAACTACATAATACATACTGTGAGACATAATTAAATCATTGATTCAACACAATAAAATCCAACCCAAGGCCACATAACAAACCATCACAAAGACAATATACTCCTCACAAAGATGGAGTTGTCAAGGTTTCTACCAAGAGTTTCGTTAGACCCACAAGTAAGTTGTGTTTCTACCAGGAGCTTCGTTAAGCCCATAGGTAAAATAGTACTCCTCACCAAGATGGAGTTGTCATGAAGACATAACTGTCACACAGATAGAGTGCCAAGACACCAATGTCACAAAGACAACGGTACTTAACTGGGTAATCACCGGGTAATCACAATGTCACGGCACAAGGGTAAAACAACACAAAGAGCTCAAATGCTAACATAATAAAAATACTGTAATGATCCGGATTTTTAACAAAAACAATAAAGATAGTTTAGTTGATTCGAGATGACTAATCTCCTGAAATTGAGAGAAAAATGAATTTTAGTTTAACTTTTCTGATTATTTATTTCATAGTATTACACTGCCTTAAATAATACCGCTAATTAACTATCCATGCGATTATTGGAGAAAACTCGACTTCTAGTTTTAAAATGTCGAAGGATCAGGATTTTAGCACTGGATGCTTGCTTCAAATTCGGAATCACTTTTGGAACACGATGAACAGACAAGTATGATGTTTCACCACATCATTAAATAATTTTGGGATTACAAAATCAATGGGTGAAATCAGTGATGCGAATGAGGCATACTTATCAACAGCCGTAGCCGCAGAAAACACCATTGTATCAGTCTTGTCAACCTCATCAAGTTTTGTATCTTCCTTCTTTTCATTTTCTAGTAGACCCTTCTTTTCCTCAGCATCTTTTGGTACTTGGATCTCTATTTCAACACTCGGTTGTGGTGGTTGCTTGAATTTTTGTAGCTTGTATCCTAATAGGCTAGCCAAGCTTGTGGCGTGTAATAAGGAGGTTGGCCGAAATTTTTTTATCTCGGATCAGATCACCTCCTTAAGTCCACCAATATAACTCTCAACTAATGCTACCTCCGTCCAATTGTGAACCCTCGCCGCTTATTGTTCAAATTTTGTTTGGTATTCACGAACGGTACACGTTTGGCAAAGCTTGGCTAGTGCTTCATCAAATACTTCATTATTATGGTCACAAATCAATTGAGCCACAACCTTCAAGAGGGCTGCCATGTCGTTGTGTAATCTTGAAACCTCTTCATTATACTCCAATTTTAATTGAATGTTGTGGTTGCTAACTTCCAATACAGTGAACCGATCTTCCGGAGTAGTGGAGCGTGGGGAAGCCATAGGTATGGCTCTGATACCAAATGTCATGATCCGGATTTTTAACAAAAACAATAGACACTTATAAAAAAAAAATAAACTTATCAAAAGACAAAAACAATAAAGATAGTTTAGTCGATTCGAGATGACTAATCTCCTGAAATTGAGAGAGAAATGAATTTTAGTTTAACTTTTCTCATTATTTATTCCATAGTATTACACTGCCTTAAATAATACTTCTGATTAACTATAACCAAATAACTAAGAAAGCTAATCACTCATGATAACTAACTTTAGTAAATAACAACTAAGATATTCCTATCCAGCAACTAACTCCTTCTAAGGACTCCTAGATAACCATCTCTAGTCTTCTCATCAACCACTACTAGCATCATCACTTATTTTCACATCATCATAATAGGTAACACTAGCTACTAATGCCATGGCTTCCTCCTTATCCTCGAAAGCCACTTCTTCACTCCTACCCCAGGTCATGACAAATACATAGCTCATTTGGCCTCCTCACTAAGTCTTTTGGTTCACCAAGAACCTCACCTTAGTAGAGTCACCTCAAGGTTTTAAAACACATCTTTAAAATATCTACTTTAAAACACGTCTTTCATATAGTAAGTTCACAAAGACAAGTTGATCACAAAGACATTGTCAAAAAGACATAATAATCGTCACAAAGACAGAGTTGTCACAAAGTTTCCAAAACCATTCCTTGTCAATGATTTCCATGCTTCATGCACTTTCCATAAATCATTAAATAACGAGAATAGTACACATAGTACCTTTTACAAAAACCATGAAGGATATTTCAATCTTTAAAATGCCAATATGCAATAATGATTTGTTTTTTTTAAATTCCCATTAAGTAGCTACTTACCTCGCATGATCACCAGTTTTACCTTGAGTGAGCACTACACAAGCAAGCCAATCTAGTCACTAGGTCCATCACCAAGTACCTTGGAACCTAGAAACATAAATCAAGCCTATAAATAATCTTACCCATCACAAAGTAGACCACCGCACTTATCTCCATAAACCAAAAGGATCCCCTAAAATTCATAACAAACAACTTACAACTAATCTTGAACACCATAAGGTTACCAAAATATCTTAATGCCCCATTTCAAGCAATGTGCATTGATCAAAATAAATCAAGACACATCACCCATGGAAACAAACAATATCCAAACAGAGTTAGCAAGCATTTGTACTTCTTTTGGGTACTAAACAATAGACCCAAGCCACAATAAAACCCCAGCAAGTGATAAACATATTAAAGAATACTCATATGAAATTTCAACTCAATCCAATAAATAAAAGCTTGGGACAAATTCCGCAAAAATATCTATTTTCAGATTAAAATGAAAGCAGGTCAGCCCCTTTGTAAAATTCGTTTGACCCACTTAGAATTATCTGATTAGCCTGAAAATTTATATGGATGTACTTTTATATGTGCACAACGTACCACAAAAATTTCAGCTCAAAAAGAGTTCTACATGATTTATTAAAAATCCGGCAATGTGGCTGACTCAAATCTGACAGATTTAGAGCTAGGAAAGGGCAATGACTACTTGGTTCAAGGAAACACAATGGATATTATCTTCCAAAAATATAGGAACTGCAGCTCTTATAGAAAAATCCTCTTTTAAGTTTTGTATTAAAACACCACCCAAAAATTACCCATTAAATTAATCAACACCCATAACATTTAAAACAACAAACTCTTTTACATTCCATAATCCATCTTTCCCATACCCTTTTGTACTCATTACTAAAAAAATTGTAAGACAATAACAAGAGGAAGATTTGCATTTTCGGACTCTATGGCACACAACAAAACTAGACCCATTCAAGGCTCAAATGTCCCCACAAACTTCATCAAACAATCACCCAATTCAAAACCCACAACATCAAGAACAAATCCCAAACAAAGCTTGTATAGATATCTTAAGAAATTAGAGAATGGGTCAAAGATTTTCACCTTAGATTTATGTAAATATGGCCGGCGAGAGAGAGAGAGGAGCTTCGCCGGCAGGATGTGTGGATGCTGGTCCGGCGGTGTGGTTTGGTGAGAGAGAAAGAGAGAGAGACGGGTGAGGAAGAAAGAGGGGGAGGGGTGGGAAAGAAGGGGTCACGTGAGGGGGGTGGGGATTTATCAAATATCTTGCAAGGAAAATTACAAAAATGCCCCAATAACTTAACCACAAAAATCTTGGGTGTTACAATCTTCCCCCCATAAAAAATTTTGTCCTCAAAATTGCATTTATTACATAAACTCAACGAATTTTCGAGACCAAACCCACTAATTATTTACATTAATTTTATAGATCTATAATGGTCAACTAGAAGACCAAGAATTCATCAACCCAAAGTTACACCAACAATTCTCAGAAAAGAAATAGGTATAACTACAAGAAGTAGAATTTAGCCAAGTTCCAATAATCATGTAAACATTTTTGGAATCCAATACAGTAATTAAGGAACTATTCAATCATGTTCCAAAATAAAAGGATTGATGAAATTACAATTTAGGCCATAACATAATAGCCTGAGTTAAACACCAATAGAGGAATTCAAAGTAGGAGGCTGGAGGCTTACATTACATTAGACGCAAAACTCATGAACCATTAAATCGATGACCCCTTAACCAAATGGGTGAAAGTATTGGTTAAGGAATATTAATATTACTTAAAAGAGCAACACAATTGTTAGAGATAGTTACAAATCGCCAAGAATCTCTACTAAATATCTTACAAAAAATGAATTAGAGTGAATGTCCAAGTATACTAAAGAATTTCACTCCAATATAAAACCACATGCAATTCTTGTGTAGATTTTAAATTCAATGGAAAAATTACAACCCAATCAAAAGTTCTTGCATCATCAAGACTTAAAGAATGCTAGCTACTCATGGGAGCAAGATATATTTTAGAGTAAAAATACATAAAAATTTATGGCTTCACCAAACTATTGTATCCTTAAATATAAAATCAGGTCAGAATTTTTTTTAAAAAAAAATTTAAATAATATCATGTTTAGAGAGAAATATACCATCATGACATTGGAAGCAACTAAAGAAGTTGAAAGGGACAAAACCTCGCTTTTGACATAAGCACTACGCTAAAACATTGGATTAAACACGGAAGAAACCGAAATTAAAATGAGGTTTAAGATTACACCTTCACCAATTTAAGCAAAAGCATAGGTATGGTTGATTTAGAAAACCCTTGGAAATTAGTTTCAATACAAATCGATTTCAAACACAATTGATAAATAATAACCATATGGTTAAGAAAGTTAGAGAGTTCAAAACCAAACCAACCAATTGGAATACTTTTCAATTTACCAAATTTTAAACTTTGAAACGGGGATTTAAAATTGACTTTTATATACATAGGCCCCATATCAATTCGAAAGTAGCATCCATCCTTAAGAATCCAATATGGAATATTCTCATGAGTGACATGGGACTTTTGTCTCACACATATGCCCCACCCACACCCTCAAAGGAGATCCATCTATCAGGACTCACTCACAATTGGCATGATATTGTCCGCTTTGGGCCAAGCCTTCACGGATTTGTTCCTACTTGGGGTTTCGTTAGGCTCACAAGTAAAAGGTCTCATATATTCCACTAAGCTTAAAGACTTTTCAAAATCAAAGGAAATTTTTTGTAGTCAAAACCAAAGAAAACATGAATCTATAATTTTAGACAATCAAATCTCAAAAAGAGAGGAGAGATGCAGCCAAGGCTTTTAAAGATAAGGATATATCCATTAGAAAGATAAAGTTGTAAAACCTCAAAATGATTTTTTTTTTTTAAATCGATGTACCCACGTTTACAAATTCATCTATCAAATATTCTTGGGGAACAATTCAAGGCCCAAAAATTATAATTAAAATCATTAGGGAAAATATCTAAACTCCCATCTTATAAAAATCTGATATTGACAAAGTAACATTCAAATTCTTTTAATAACTCGAGATATGTAAAAGCATCCAACACGTAAAATTTTCCAAATTAAAACTACACAAGAAATTTGCAAAACATCTTATATGGAATTATTAATAAACAAAGAATTCTAAATCTAAATTGGGAAATTCTATTTATAATTCTCTAAGATCAATCATGCACAAAACCTAAAATATAGATACTACCAGCCCAAATTCAGAATGAGGATGGAAAATGTTCGAGCCAACAAATTAGCGATAGACCAAGTCGAAGAAATAAGGACAAAAGCTCCAAAGAATCCTTTTTATATACACACAGATCAATCCTTAATGTAACTTAATGAGCAAGCATGTAACTTAATGTATTGATATTTGGATTAATTTGAAATTTTGAGAATTTGTCATAGAACTTAAACCATTGCAAACCATTGTCATGGATAAATGAAAAGTACATGGAATAGAAAATGCATTGAAGGGAAAATAACGAAGACTAAATTTCTTGATCAATCAGTTCCTTGTAGGAGGGGGTACAACATGGTATGCTGGAAGAGGATTCCCTTGGACATTGGGTTTGACAATCTCTAGGTTGGGTATAGCATTGCCATCTATCAAGTCTTGAATTTGGTGGCGGAGTTGTTGGTAGCTATCAGTCTTGTGTCCAGATTTCTGGTGGTAAGCACAGTATTCATTCATGTTCCAATTGCTAGGGATGGGATCCGGTATAGGAGTTGGATCCAATGGTTTCAAATGTCCCCTCTTTGAAAGATGCTCAAGAACTCGAGATAGAGATGCTCCTAGGTTCGAGAATTTTCTTTTGGGTTTGGGAGCTTGATTGGCAGCATTGTATGGTGGAAAAACTGCACTCACATTTGCAGAATTGGATGGTTTTGAACTGTCATTGGTTACCCCAAATGTTTTCTTTTGCTAGGGGTTTCCTTCATTGCAGTCCAGGTGACCATTGTTGATGGCATCCTCTATCTTTATCCTAGAGTCACATAATTGCTCAAAAGTCATGATAGGGAAAGAGAACAAACAATTGTTGCATATAGGCAGCAGATTCCTCACAATCAGATTAACTTGGTCCCTCTCAATAGGTCTCTTAATCATCTTTGATGCCTTACCTTTCCATCGAACTAGGTACTCAGATAATGTTTCATCGTTTTTCTACTTGGTAATCTCTAGATCTCTTAGTGTCACATCAATCATAGTGTTGTAGGAGAACTGCTCCACAAAAACTTCTATGAGTTCTCCCCATATGTTAATCTTTCCTAGGTTGAGGGAGTAATACCATCTTGATGCGCTCCCTGTGAGAGGCATTGGAAATGTGTAAATGGTTTGTTCTTCATCAATCCCTTTTCATCCTAGCAAGGCTTAGATATTGTTGGACATGTTGCTTAGGATTGCCAGACCTATCGAACTTTTTTGTGTCTCTAATCTTGAATTTAGGTGGAAGTTGAACTCGAGACGTAGAGTTAATATCTCCAATATTATAAAGAAAGTCGTCCACGTATACTTTAGTCATATGACCTATTTAATGAGTCGTGTGACTTCTTTAAATAATACACATTGATGGTCTTATAAACTGCTACGTAGTGGATTGTAACAAACTAGTTACAAATCAGCTTATAGTCAAACCTTGTCCTATTTATTTTTATTATTGTGCAACAACTATTTTTTATGCAGTTAGTTTCTTTGTTATTTCTCTCTATTAATTTGCGATGCCCTGTTTCTATATAAAGCACAATCATTGTATAGATTTTTTTTTTTTTTTTTTAATAAAAACACAGATTATTGTTAAAGTTAATACAGAATGTTATTATTTTTGTTCATCAGTGCAATACAGTTGACATCATGACATGGTTGCACCACTTTATGAACCACCACAAGCACATACTTAAGCATGTTGATGCTTCCATGGCTTCACTGGCGATGGTCTTGGCCTTGGCTATCATCTCCATCATCTTCAACGCAATCACTTCTTGGACATGTCAAGATTGGTTCAAGATAACCAATGCAAGGCCATGGTTGAAACAATTCTTGTTGATGATATTGCGTCAAGATCCATTATATCACTATTAGTCCTAGACAAAGATGGTGATCCCATGAGAGTCGTGAACAGACAAAATGCAAAGTTTGAGAGGGATTAGAATGACCTTTTTGAGATCCCTCATATTTATAGTAATGTTTGCATCCTTTCATGTCTCTCTCTCTGTTACAAGTTACAACCCTATACCAAACAATGCAACCGCATTGAGAAACAATCTTTCCATGTGTGGAATAAAGTGAAAAACACTTGGTAAGTATCCTAAAAAAGATTCCCTTCAATAGCATCTTTTTTACTTTTATTATACATATTCCTCTATATATTCTTCCTTCTTTCTCGATGTGGGGCCAGTTACAGACTTTCTTTTTTTGTCATCCATACAAAAAAAATACATTTTCTTATCTTATCATAAAGGTGCCTCCTCTTTTGACTTCTCTTTTATGCCAAAAGGTAACAATTCATGCCCAAAATGTCAACCAACTGGGCCTAGGTGACACATGTGTGTCCAAGAAACCTGATCCAGTCTAAAGGCCCAATTTTGGTGTTTCTAGGCCCAACAAATAGGCCCCATTTTCCAGAAGCTTCAGTCAGCCCATTTTGAAATTAAAAAGCCCAATTGTGATGATTTTGAAGATTCAGATAATCAAGCCAATATTTTGAACGAATTTGCCAAGAAGTGAATCAGCATTTATTGCACTCTCTTGGAAATATTCCAGCCTTAATTTGTAGTATTTCAAGGCATTTACTTTTGTTTCAAGTTCTATGTATGTCTTTATTGTGTTGTCTAGTTCCTAAGTATCATTTGAATGTAATTTCATTTTCCTATGCTTAGAGGGTTGTTCTAAGCATCTATATAAGCTATTTGGCTGGAATGAATAAAGCAGAGATTGAGTATTCAGAAAATAAGCATCTCAATCCAGTCTGCTGGATTGTGGTTCAGCACCTCTTTTATTCTCTTTTGCTCCTTCCAGCTTGCACCAACTTGCTCCAACCTGATTTAGCTTGTAGCTACAATCAAACATAGCCCAAATTAACATCTAAGGGATTAAATTAATACACTTAAATGCATAAGTCATGTAATTCAATGAATTGATCAAAAAACATCCATTTAAGTGTAATTAGACATGTAATGCAACACAATCCCAATAGAATCTCTCTAAAATGCATGTAAATAAGTCACATTTCATGACTTATCAGGTGCTATGAACAGTATGCAACTTACAATATTAAAACAAAACAAACTTAAAGGAAAATATATTACGGTGAATAGAAAAAGAGAATGTGCTATACGAAAAGAGAATGTGCTATACGAAAAGAGAATATGCTAAGTAGCAAAAGAGAAAGAGAATGTGCTATACGAAAAGAGAATATGCTAAGTAGCAAAAGAGAATATTCTAAATAGAAAATAGAATTTGCAAAATACTCAAGGAGATATGCTTTTTAAATAGGAAATCTTCCATATTTTTCCATTAAGCGGCAACTCGGTTCAGCCACAAAGAGGTCGTGAGATATTTAACAAAATGGAACATATATCTTCTAAAGAATAAAACCAAAACTCAAATAAAGATAGATTTGAAGGGAGGGAGAGAGAGAAATGAGTGCATGTAATGGGTTTCCATCCTTTATTGAAATCTTATGGGTTTTGGGGTAGAACTAAAAGAAGATTAGATCTTGAGCTTCCAAGGTTTGTAGCCATGGCTTTTTACTGGTGGTTTATTGTTGTATTGTGATGCTGTGTTTTACTGTTGTTCCCTTCCCCTCCATTTGTAAAGAAAAAATCCCTCATCTCCTTTGAAAGCGATGATCCGCTTTCTCATGGTCTGGTGGTGTCATGCCCAGTGTCTTAGGCAAAACCCACACACCATTTTCTAGAGATGATGGTCCTCTTTCACGGATTTAGAAAGCTCATTTGGTTGTTTGGTTTAGTTTTATCCCAAAGAGGAATATGTTTGTTGTCTAGTTTGTGGGTTTTTATATGAAGGCTTCCTTGGGTAAACTGTGTTCCAGGTGGAACATTTAATGGTCATTCCACTTTTGGCTAAAAAGGAAAGTGAAGGAGACAAAGGTTGTTCATCTAGAAACACTACATGCACCAGCCTAACACACCTCCTTCTTGGGCAATGAGATCCCTAAGTTGGCCCTTGCCAAGAAGGAAATATTACATCAAAAGAGAAGTTCCTTACACCCCCAACCATCCAAACCTTACCTCCCTTGAGTGTTATCCATTTCATCGTCTATTGTGCTTAGATTAAGCTCGACTGAATGAGCTTAGTTCATTAAGGTAACAAATGAGTTTAGGTGACCCCATTGACAGGTTCCTTTTCTTTTGTCTGAAGTTGTTAGCTTGGGTTCCTTTTTTATATGTCAGCATTGAGTGCTTTGTTAATGTGAATAGGGCCTTTTAGAAGCCAATTGACCCAATGAGTTGGACTTGGTAAATTGGGCCATCTGTGTAGCCATTATGAAAATGATGCATCCATTGAATGATCTAGTAATAAGTATTGCTAAATGGTTCAACAATGAGCCTAACCGAATTGCTAAACGGTTTGGTAGTGAGCCTTGATGAGTGATCAAGCCATGGCAGATGAGTTAAACACTAAGTTGCACTTGATGATGCGACTAATAATTAGCAGCAGATGATGTCGTTGAACTATGGCAAATACACTGTTTCTTAGCTTTAGTAAATTACATAGCTACTGAATTGCAACAGTTGATACAACTACTAAACCAAGATAGATAATGTTGTGACTAAACTATGAGAGCTTACATTGTTGTTGTATCCCAAGATGAAATAGTTTTTGAGGTGCAGAAAATAATAGAAATCTTGAACTAAGCCATGTGATGTCGTTGAACCATACCAATTGTAAATTTGTTAAACTACGGTAGAGAATGTTGATAGAAAATGTTACAATTGGAATATACCAAATAGTGTTGCTATTGAGTTAGGACAAATATTGTTGAGTTGCGATAGATGTTGTTGCCAAATTGTGGCAAATGGTGTTATTTATGAACAATAGCAAATAGAGTCATTATTGAGTTGTGGCATATGGTGTTACCACTAAACTGTAATAGATGGTGTTGCTGTTGGATTGCAGTAGATGGTGTCGAACTCTGTTTGACACTTGGTGTAGCATGCTTGAGATTTATGGCAGACTTTGAAAATACTTTTTGACTATTCAAAGGAAATGAATATTTGAGGATAGCTACTGAACAAGATTTTAGCCCTGGTATCATGAACCTTTCTTAGAGCATGAATTACTTGTCTGGATCCAATCCAAACATTTCTTCATTAGTCACCAATCCCTCTTAATCCAAAATCCTCCATGGGTGACTTAAGTATTTGCTTGGCAAGGGAATCTAGTGGCTTGGAGGGTGCCAAACGGAATAAGCTTGAGTGAGGATTTGGTGTTGATCAAAGTTTAATGAATGTCAACATCATTCATCATGGCTGTCAAGTAGGGCACTAGATGATGGCCCCATATTTGATTTAGTAGTAGTGGATAAGATTCCATGGTAGTAGGATTGATTCAATGGTAGAACAGTAAAAGTATGGATTTTCCTTTCTTATGCTAAGGAAGTTGGTTCCGCATAACTCCTGTTGTCCTTGAGAGAGAATCAAGGGTGCCATCTTCGAAATTTCGGAAATATTTCTTAGTGAGGTGCAACACTGTCAACGATAGCTTGATGGACATTAAGTTGGAATCTACAAAACTATAAGTGATTCCTCATCAGTCACTCGAATGATGTAACTTTGTTAGCTACCCATTCATACACGATCACGTTCATCTCTTCATTGGTGCAAGGAATGCATAAATACTTCTCAAATTATCGTTCATTTGTTCTTTTTCACTTTTTGTTGCTTGTTGAATCATTGGCATTCATAACAATAGATTGGGGAGTACTTTTCTTTTCTAAATTTGAGCTTGCCAGTGGTATAAGGCTTGATTGGTATTGTTGTCCTTCAAGCTTTTTGTGGTAGCATAACAATAAAAAGTGATATCATGGAGTTGTCAAATGTTCTCAAGTAAGCCTTCACTTGGATTTCACTTGGTGTTGTGGCGGATAATGAGAGTGGTATTTTCATCATCATGATAGTGTTTGGAGGAAAAAAAATATTTTCCTATGGCATCAAGATATTTCGTGAATGTAGGAGTTGCATATTCTTTGGATAAAACTTGCTGAGTATTAGAACTGGGTAAGGGGTTTTTAGATGGCATAACATGGATTTCTAGGAGCTTTTCTAGCTTCTCTTGAAGGAAGTAATATCCAAAACAGTAACTGATTGTTGAGTGGTCAGTTCAGTAGAGGAAGGGTCATTTAGTGCTGAACCCTTTCTTGTCGAATCTTGTCTGGCTGAACTCTGCCTTGCTGAACTTTGTCTTGCTACTGCTATTACTATCCAAGAGTGTTATTTGGATGACTTGTTTCCTTCATTATTGAACAGCTTCTACCAATTTATGTTGAGTTTGTTGCACTATAAAGAAAATTGTAGAGCAAAGTGATTTGAGGTTCTGTAGCCCTCAAATCTGCCACAAGTTTTTGAGCTAGGGGTTGAGATTGACTGTGAGATGATATGTTGGTGTTGAAAGTGCCTTTTCTCCTCATGCTTTTGGATTTAGGAGACATCATATGGATTGGAACTGTTGGTTGACTCCTTTATGGAGTCACCATTTAAGTTGGGGATCTTTTTGCGAATCAGTTACATGTCAGAGCTTGATTGGCTGCTCTGCTAGATCAACTCAAAGCCTAGTGGCTCTTTGTGCAATATATGTTCAATTCAGTAATCCAATGTCACTTAAGGGTAAATGGATTTGCACAAATCAAAGGAAAGCCCAATAGCAGAGCGTGCAAAGAAGCCAATATAGAGTACATGATGAAATATGATGAATGATAACAATCTTCCTTTTTTTTGTTCAACATCAGTTTGGTTTAATTGTGAGGGGTGTTACCTATCTAGCAGCATTGTTCATCCACAGCAGGGGTCATGAACAATATGCAACTTATGATATTAAAACAAAACAAACTTAAAGGAAAATAGATTATATTAAATAACAAAACAAAATGTGCCAAATAAAAGAGAATATGCTAAGTAGCAAAAGAGAATATTCTAAATAGCAAAATAGAATATGCTAAATACTCAAGGAGATATGATTTTCAAATAGGTAATCTTCCCCATTTTCCATTCAGCAAAGATGTCATGAGCTATTTAACAAAATGCAACAGATAACTTCTAAAGAATAAAACCAAAACTCAAATAAAAACAAATTTGGATAGGACAGAGAGAGAGAGAGAGAGAGAGAGAGAAACCAGTGCATGTAATGAGTTTCCATCCTTTGTAGAATTCTTTTATGGGTTTTGGGATAGATCTAAAGGAAGAGATTTTACATCTAGAGCTTCCAAGCTATGGCTTTTTACTAGTGGTTTATTGTTGTACTATGTTGTTGTGTTGTACAACTGTTGTTCTCTTGCCCTACTTTTATAGAGAAAAAAATCTGTCATCTCATTGGGAAGCCCACATCCCTTTTCTCATGGCCTGTCGATGTCATGCCTAGTGTTTTTGGCAGAATCCACACACCATTTTCTAGAGATGATGTCCATCTTTCATGGATTTGGAAAGCTCATTTGGTTGTTTGGTTTAGTTTTATCCCAAAGAGAAAGATGGTTGCTGTCTAGTTTGTGGGTTTTTTTATGAAGGTTGCTTTGGGTCATCTATGTCGTATGTGGAGCATTTAATGGTCATTCCTCTTTTAGCTAAGAAGGAAACTAAAGGAGAGTAATGTTTTTTAGCCAAAAACATTACATGCATCTAGCTGGCACACCTCTTTCTTGGGCAATGAGATCCCTAAGCTGACCCTTGCAAGAAGGAAAAAGTGCATCAAAAGAGAAGTTCCTCACACCCCCAACCATCCAATCCTTACATCCCTTGAGTGTTGTCCATCTCATCATTTGTCGTGCTTAGACTGAGCTCGACTAAATAAGCTTGGTTTAGTAGGCTAGCATATGAGCTTAGGTGACGCCATTGATAGGTCCATCTTTTGTTTGAAGTTGTCAACGTGTAGTCATTTTTTATATGTCAGCATTGAGTGCTTTGCTAATGTAGAGAGGACTTTTAGAAGCCGCTGGACCGAATGAGTTGGGCTTGGTAAATTAGGGCATTTGTTTAGACTTTTTCTTGACCTTTTCGAGATTAGGCTCTCCGTAAAAACAACCCTCAATTGCTATCAATATAGAACATTATGTCTTCTTTGTTCTTAAAATGAAGCTCACTAATTAAGTACCTGCTTCGTAGGTTCATAATTTAGAATAAAAGATACTATGCTTACATTTAGTCAATTATGAATAAAGTCAGTTTTAAGAAATTTCCATTAATTTGGGTTTTGTGAAAAGGCTCCTGAATCATACAATTCATTTAGGGTGTCATGTGAATCAATTTGAATTGATGAATAGTTTAGGCTTTTTGGGATTTCTAAACATCTTTTATGCGTTACCTACATAAACAACAGCTTTTCTCTGCATCCTTTTTTTTTTTTTTTTTTTCTATATGCTCCTTCTTACATTCAAATCATTTTTCCACCATTGTTTTTTGTTTATGTTCGAAGAAAAAAGGAAAAGCCATCTACTGGATAGAAGTTAATCTTTTTTAACTTTGTCATTATTGTTTATATTTGTTCTTCATATTTTGGCTGTGATCAATTTCAAAATGAATCTATACTATAATGTAAAATCAAAGTTTTTTTTATTTTATTTTTGGTTGACCTCATAATATTGCGCTACATAAACTTTTAATAATTATCACAATTTTACGCCTCATTATTTTAATATATATTTTCCTTAATAGAAAGAATATATTATTCCATATATACAAACACAATCATAATGAATGTCTAATACTAGATTATATTCTATATATATACGCAATAATAATAAGTTTTTTTTAATAATTATCATAATTATCAATTTTCATATTTAAACAAAAAATAAAAGAGAGAAAATGTCATATTATCTTAAATCCCGTGCGTTGCACGGGTTATCGACTAGCTGTAAATTATTTATGTGTTGCTACTTGATTACTTGAAAATTATATGATCATTTAGTAAATCGTGGATTTTTTTAATATATTTTATTTGACATATTTAGTTAGATATGTTAAGATTATTACATAATTGATGATAAAATAGAAAATCATTTGATTATCTTAAGTTTATTGAAAATTTCTTTCATACATGTATATCAATAATTTTTGTTGTTTAATTTGATAGAATGTTCATATGTTTTACATGATTTTAATTAAAGGTTAAAACTTAGGTACAACAAAAAGATACTCATTTTGACAACTATATATGAGTATGTCCATAAAAGTAATAATTAATTAAAAGTGAGCAATGTGTAAATAACAAATTCTGATATGAAAAATGCACCACCATATTATTGTTTCCCTCCATATACTATCACTATGTTAGCTTTAAATTGATGAAGTAGATCTGTAGATGCATCGAATCTCTTATGGGAAATAATCCATTTTTTCTTAGTTTATTTTAACTTGCCACATTCTATAAATCCTAGAAATCATCGCTAAAAAAATATATCATAATTTTAAATTATTTTTTATTTTTTAATTTTTAATTTCCCATTTCAGGTTTCTTATATTGCAACACAATCCACCGTTCACGTGAAGACAATTGAACACTAACTATCTCCATTAATACCTTAAGGTATGTTTTATTTATTTATTTTGTCCTTTGATTTGATTGCACTGTTGTTTTTGTCATTATCTTCTTACTGGGTTTTTCTTTGCGTCTATTTGCTAAACAGCCGCCAGTTGCAAGAATGAATTATCTAGAGAAGATCGGTGATCAAATTTTTGACTGCGCACTTGCAGCTGTTGTTCGTCAGTTGAATTATGTTATTCACTATAAAAGTAACCTTGATAATCTCAAAACCCAAGTTGAGGAGCTGCAGAAGGGCAAAGATAGGGTGAAGCAGGACGTTGAGGCTGCTAAAAGAAATGTAGAGGAAATATATGCTGATGTTCAGAAATGGCTTAGTGATTCTGATGGTATCACAGTAGAGGCAGAGAAAATCTTTGAAGATAATGGACAAGCAAAGATAACATGCTGCAATGGATGGTGTCCTAATTTGAAGTCCCGTTATCGATTGAGCAAAAGAGCAGTTGAGATGAAATCGAAAGTTGAGGAAAGCAAGGAGAAGGGCAAGTTTGGTAGAGTTGGCTATCATGAGGCTACACAAGTAGGGATTGCAACATTTAATAAAGGGTATGAGGCCTTTGAATCAAGAAGGACAGCGTTAACTGCCATTCTAGAGGCATTAAAAGATCCTAATATCAATAAGATTGGTGTTTATGGGAATGGCGGCATAGGAAAAACCATGCTAGTAAAAGAAGTTGTAGCACAAGCTAAAAAAGACAAGTTGTTCGATAAGTACCCTTTTGTAGTTGTATCCCAAGATCCAAAATTGGAAAAGATTCAAAGAGAAATTGCGGAGCAATTAGATCTAGAATTTAATGTGGAAAGTGTATCTGTTAGAGCAGATCGACTACACAGGCGATTGCAAGAAGAGAAGATCCTTATTGTTATAGATGACATTTGGGAGTCCTTAGACTTGGAGGCTCTTGGAATTCCATTTGGAAATGATAAGACGGGATGCAAAATTTTGTGGACGTCCAGAGTTCATCATGTACTATGCAATGGTATGAATACCCAAAAGGAATTCAAAGTTGGAGTTTTATTAGAAAATGAAGCGAGAAACTTGTTTGAGAAGATAGTTGTCGGTTTGACTAAAACCCCTGAAATCCAAGATACTATGGAAGAAATCATCAAAGAATATGGTGGATTACCAATTGCCATTACAACAGTTGCAAACGCGTTGAAAAATCAGAAGAAAGTAAATATTTGGAAGGATGCACTCAAACAATTGAAAATGTCTAGCCCAACAGAGATCAAAGGAATGCATGAAAGGTGTACAAAAGTATAAAGTTGAGTTACGAGTTTTTAGAACGTAAGGAAGCAGTCATTATTCTTGCTTTGTAGTCTACATGGAGAGGATTCCAACATAGACGTTGAAGATTTGTTTAGATATGGTGTGGGGTTGGGCTTGTTTCGTAACGTTGATACAATGGAGAATGCGAGGCATAGGGTGGACACATTGGTCGAAATACTTAAAGATTCTTCTTTGTTATTGGATGGTGATGATAATGGTACAGTCAAAATGCATGACGTAATTCGTGACGTTGCAATTAATATTGCAACTGAAGATGAGCAAATGTTTACTATAAGAAGTCCCACTGACTTGAAAGATTGGCCCAAATGGAATAATTCAACTGCAATTTCATTGCCTGGCATCGATGTTTGTGAGCTTCCTGAAAGGTTGGAATGTTCAAAACTTCAGTTATTTTTGTTGTTCAACCAAAAAGATTCTTTCAAAATTCCAGATTCCTTTTTTGGAGGTTTGAAAGAGCTTAGAGTTTTAAAGATACCTAAAATAAGCTCTGCAATGCTTCCTTCATCACTTTCGTCTCTTGAAAAGCTCCAAACATTGTGTTGAATGGGAGACTGAAGTACAAAGCACCAATAGAAGTAACGCTATGGTCTCAGAGTTGGACCATTTGTCTCAGCTCACCACTTTACATATACGTATTCAGAATCCCAAGATTCTACCAAAAGCATTTATTTTTAAAAATTTGAAACAGTATAGAATAAATATTGGCAGTGATGAGTATTGGTATTTTGACTCCGAAAATTCAAGATCTTTAAAACTCCATATAAGCATTCAATTAGATGATGGGATTAAAGCATTATTGAAGACTTGTGAATATCTTGATTTGGGTGTTAAAAGTATTCTTTACGAATTAAATTCAGAAGATTTTCCATTTTTGAAGCTTCTCTATGTTGGAGATAATGATGAGATTCAATACATTATAAAGTTCGTGGGGTTTCCAGGTATTGCATTTCCTAACTTGGAGTCAATTTGTTTAAGAAATTTGATCAATTTGGAACGGATATGCAACAACCAACTTCTAGCAGAGTCTTTCCGTAAATTGAAAGTGGTAAACGTGGATAAATGTGATAAATTGAAATTTGTCTTCTCCTCATCCATGGTTGGGAACTTTTCGCAACTCCAGGAAATGAAGATATTTTCTTGTCAGGTGATGAGTGCAATACTTTCAGTTTTGAAGGAAGGAAAAGGAGAAATAGAGGTCAACGATGACATCACTATTGTGTTCGCCAAACTGCGTTCCTTGACATTAAAGAATTTACCTCAGTTGATGGGCTTCTATTATGATTCCGAATCCGATGTACTATTCAACGAAAAGGTATGTTAAATTTTGATATTTTGATAACATTTAGTCATTTGCACATGATTTATCTATGTAGGGTACGGATTAATTAGGATTTTACTATTTGATTAATGTTAAGTCTCCCCGACCTGAAAAAAGAAGAAGAAAAAAGCAGGAAGTTAGAAGTTAGAACTATCATTGTTGCCACGGTTTTGTTTTTGAACTTTAATATCTCCTTTGGAGAACACCATGAAGTACAAACAAGTTGATTTACAAGGTTCTTGATAAATTTCAATCTCATTAATTTTCAATAATGTTGATACCAATTACATTTTTCCTTTTTAAAAATTGCACCAAATCAGAAGTCGAAACTATCATTGTTGCCACAGCTTTGTTTTTTGTTTTTATAAAGTATTGAAGCTACTTTTCTTTTGTCTCATTTTTAATTTATTCTTATCAGATTTCTGACCTATTTTCAAGAATTGAGATCGGGTGCAATACTTGTAATACTTTTAAACATCTGAGATGAAAAGTTGCAAGACCATCGGATCAGATATATTAAAATGTGTTAAAAATTACTTTTTCATCTAAAAAAGTATTTGTTGGGTAAGTATTGCATCCAATCTCGATCTCATTTTCAACTCTTTAAAAATCAACCACGACATTTGAAAGAGTAAAGTGTTTGAAAGAATCACATTTGATTAGGTGACAATTTGAATCAGTTGATAATGTTATTCCTACATACATAGGTTCATGTGTTGCAATCTAATGCCTTATCATTGATTAGTGTTCAATGAGTCAGTCCATTGATAATCCTTGGGTTATTTCATCTGTAATTAGTAATACTAGCGTATGACCTGCGCAATGCGCGGGATATACTTATTTAATATGAATAACAAAAACAGTAAAATATGTTAATTTGTAGGTATAGTAGCTAAATTTATAATAAAATTTAATGTACTATATTATGTATATAAATTACTATTATTTAAACCATTGAAATACATCTGAAAAAAATTACATCAAGTCAAATGTATAATGATTAACTACATTATACACATAGAAAAAGTTTATATGAAAATACAAATATAGGTTAGTAGGAAGAAGTTGAAGTATCAATATCTTTAGTTAGCCATTAATTGTTTTCCAGCTGCATTTGCCATTAACCTGAATTCAAAATTTAAAATATATTAGTTTTGTATTATTGGAACTTCAAAAACATATATTTTTCTAATGGTAGCATACAGATGAAAAATATGATTGATGTTGAGTTTATAAATACATACCTTGTGACGATTTTGCATAACTCTTTGTACATTAAATGGTCTATGTCAGCTTGGGACTTTAAGAACTGCCATTTAGTAGCTAAATTTTAAAATAATTGTCTCATAAAAGTACATGTAGAAATAGATTAGTAATAATTCAATACCTGTGTTATCACCATATCGTTTAATCCTTTTTTTTCCCTGTCTTTATTCTCATGGACGTTTGAACTGTCAATTGAAAAAGAACAAAATAGTTTGTAAATTTTTGGATAGCGTATTAGCTAATACCCAATCCAAAATAATGAAGTGACACACCTTTCATATAATTGTGAGATCAAGACTCGTTTCACTAATCTCCATAGATGAATCTTGTCAGTTTGAATAGTACATCCCCAACCGAGGGAATATATTCGTAATTTCACAACCTAATCCATATAGATGACAATTGTGATTCCAATTCGAATAATATTATAATCGAAAAATGATGATAATCGAACATAACATTAAGACATGTACCTTATTATCAATAGATCCTAAGTTCGATATTGACTGGCTGGTCTTCCACATCTCCCAAAGATCGGTGTCATCAATCTAAGCCATGTTCAAATAAGTGTAAGACCACAAAAACATTCTACTAAGGTTTTTTAAATTAAATGAAAGTTTTAATGTCTTCTAGTTTCAAGGCATTCATTTAAAGAAGACATGTGGATACTTTTAACACATACCTTGCTACTACTAATTGAACATTTTTTATGAATGGTCAATCCCCTGAATTTTTTTTTTTCGATCATCCAATATTGGTTTATGCATCATTGCATCATTCCTGTTAACATTATAAAACAAAACCGCTATTAAAAGAAAGTTAGGAAAATATTTTTTTATTTTCTACTTTAAAAAGCTTGCAAACAGAAGAGCCAAACAAAACCTGTAAATAGTGTTTTAAGTTTTGACTGGTATTTAATTTATCTTTATCACCAAAAAAAAAAAAAAAA
>BKZX01032716.1:64092-96592 GCA_014362285.1 Fagus crenata
TTTTTTCTTTTTTTTTCATTAGGAAAATTACAGATACTTTACCTTTAAAACAAGAAACTATAATGTGTTTTATTTGTAACACTTACCTTCCTTGTGATTTAGTATTAGACATTTCCTTAACTTAAACGGAATTTGATAATGTGACAAATAAACTTATTATAAAAATTGATAAAAGACCACTTTACACTAATTTATTTTGAAGTGCATATAATTATTTTACCTTAAAAAAGTTTATAAACATTTCAAATTAGAGTTGAAAAAAAAGAAAGAAAGAAAGAAATTTACGCACGTTGCTGCCATTTTCAAAATGAATTGAAGAAGTTGAAATTAAAAAGTTGTAGACTTGTAGTACATATATATACACGTTGTTTGAAGTTTTAGTTAGTTAGTTAGTCAGTTTTTTTTTTTTTTAAATGGAAAAGTGTTTGTTGTTTGAAGTTAATACAATATACTTGTCTTTTATCAATTTCTATAGCAAGTTTATTTGTCAGAATGTCAAATTTCGTTAAAGTTAACATGAGTGTCTAGTGGAGTATACCACAAGAGAGATAAGTGTCACAAAATAAAGCACCAGGTAGCTTCTTGTTTTAAGGGTAAACATAGAGTGATAGAGGTGATTATCTTTAATTTGTTCATTTTTATTTGTATTGGCAAATTTAATAATGTACTAACTAGAGTATGGGCTTAAATTTTTAAGTTTTACACATATTATAATGTTTTTAACAATTCATGTAACAATTGTTTTTGCATAAGTTTTTTAAAATTAAAATTAATAAAATCCTACCTAAGATCGACTATGTCACAAGATTAAGTGGAATAGCAAATTTATCAATTGATAATAATATGTTGCAAAAATTTGATTATAAAAGTGTGATTAATAATTTTGCATCTTAAGAAGTAAGAATAGTGATATTCCAATTAAAACATTCATAAATATTAATTAAGTACTGAAAGGTAAAAGGGCCCCACAATTTAAGATTTCGAGCTTAACTTAATAACATCACATTTTCATCTTTTCTTAACAGTGATTTTATTTATTGTCAAATAATTGTCATAAAGAGGTTTTTTTTTTTTAGTTAAGAGTTACTTTGGAGGAGAGAGATGATAGATCTTCACTCTATAGGGCATGTTATCGGTAGAATGGACAGAGAATATTTTTTGTTATTAACCATAAGGTCTCTCATGAATTTAAAATTTTAAATATGGAAAGAGGATATCTTTAATTATCAAACATGAGCTCTTTCATGAATTTAAATTTGTACGCCAAACATATTTAAACAAAAATCTGATTCTACTTTTATATCCTACAAACATGAGATGCATTCAATTCCTGTTCAAATGGTTGGTTATATTATCCCAAACTTGTTTAGACAATATTAAAATCTTTCTTTCTTTTGTTCAATACTTTGATTTTTTTTGCAGGATAAATTTCCTAACTTGGAAGTATTTCATTGGGAGATGGGCGATGCCATGAATGAGACATATGGTGAAGCATCAGTAGAAATTTGTTGCAACTTAAAAAATCTGAAGTTGAAGAAAAACCATGCTAAACCATCAGTAATTGTTGGGAATGAAAACTCACAACCAAGTGGCACTTTTCCAAATCTAGAGGCTCCAGAAGTATCAAAATTTTGCAGATTAAAGATTTTAGCTCCATTCTCAACAACATCTTTCAAAAACTTAACGAGGTTAGATGTACAGGGGTTTGATGAATTAATTAGTTTATTAACTCCCTTCATGGCTAGTCTGGTGCGACTCAGTTACATTCGTATTAGGGAATGCCAAAGAATGACAGAAGTAGTTGCAAATGAAGGGGGTCAAGTAGGAGATGAGATTGCTTTCAATAATTTGGAATATTTGATATTTCATGATGTACCGAGTCTCACAGCCTTCTATTTGGGGGATTGCATCATCAAATTCCCATCACTAGTTGAGGTAACTGTGACCAACTGTCCTAAATTGAAGATTTTCTCTAATGGAGTCTTAACCACACCAAAGCTAAAAGACATTGGAATAACAAAAAAGCACTACTACGGTGGTAGGCATACCCAACAATTATGGGATGGAGATCTTAATGCTACGATAAAACAATTTTGGGAAGCTAACTTTAATGAAAAGGTATGTTTCCATGCTTTCATACAACAGTTGGTTATTAAATACCACTTTTTTTTTTCTTTAATTAATAAGTGTATGCAAAATATCAATCATCTAAATTTCTTAAGCTGCTTCAACGATGTAGCTAATTGATTCCTTTACGCAATCTCTTCCACATATTTTTCTTGTTAAAAAGAGAATATACCATGTAATTAGTTGTGGCTTTGTCAATCATATTTGAAAGAGCTTTTGAGGAAATAATTTACTTTTGGCTGCCATAGTAATATAGTATATCGATTAGCATCGGCATTTTGATATATTTTACCATTTAGCTAGCATGTAATGTTCCATTTATATGTACTCATGTTTCATTTAGTGAGGAGGTGGTCATTTCAAATATAGGTCTACTTCACAATTTATGAACAACTAAAAGGACTCACTGAAAACCAACAAAAAGTTCTATAGAAGCATATGTCATTCAATTACACAGACATTAAAACAAAAATTTAGTCTCTTTTATGCATAGATTTGAATTTATAAGTGTCTCAGTAACCATAGAAGTCGGAGTACTCATTCTAAATGGGTTTGGAGCTTATGCCTATAATAAAATTTTCATGTATTCCTCTTTTTCTTCAAATTATTTAATAAAGGAAAAGAAGAAAGAAAAGTTAATCTCCCATATTTTGTGTGGTCACTACGGTTGTTACTTGAAATGTATTATATTATGGTGGTGCAGGGATGTGAGGAATAAGATTAGAATAGAGTTTCTTTTTGTGATTGTTGGATCTTGTCGTTTTGGTTTTAGCTGATATGGATATTTGGTGGATGAGAGCAAAATATTCTTCATTAGATCATGATAATTCTCTATTGTTTTGGGGTTAATTTTCCCTTTCATCTCATGTTGTTTTAGGATTAATTTTATTTTGGTTCATCTTAAATAATTTTATTGTAGATCGGTGCAAGTGATGTTGGGGATAGAGAACATGACGCGAATAATGAGTTGAAGGTCGACATTGTTGAGGAAGTTAGCATTGAAGTTGTGGACAGAAAACATGATGAGAAGGATGAGTTGGAGGGGAACAGTGCTAGGGAAGTTAGCATTGAATTCAGGGACAAAGAACAAAACGCGAATGAAGACTTGGCTGGTGGCAATGCTAGGGAAGTTAGTATTGAAGTTACAAAATGATGACTTCAAGGCGACTCAAAGGAGGAAGGATATTTCCTTTTATTGATTGTTTAATTTTTGAGTATTATCTCTTCATGTGATTGTTTATATTATATAACTTCGTTGATTGTTTATATTATAACTTTGTTGATTGTTTATACTATATAACTTTATTATAGTTTTTGAATACATAGTATATTTGAATTTATAAATTTGTATACTTTTCACATGTGAATTTGTTACACTGTTATAGTTGGCGAAATTACTTTGCAAACATGTTTATATAAAAAAAAAAATAAAAAAAAAAAAAAAAAAAAAAAAAAAAAAAAAAAAACTATAGAATAGGAGAAGAAATTTTCTTTAACTCATTACTTGGCTACTCAAATTATTAAACGTGATTTTAATATATGGCTTTATTTAATGGTCATGTGATTTGTTATGACTAAATGGATTATGTGATCAAAATAAAAATAGATAGTCATGATCACTATGTAATAGGTTCAAAGGATTCTTCAAAACCAATTTAGGGAAAAACTTTGTCCACGACCACTAAGTATCTCTTCCAACAATTCTATCAAATCAACACCCTTATTTGGTGTTACAACCCAATGGACCAATTACATGTACAAAAGCAAATTGTTGAATCTAAAATTTACAAATTTCATCCAAGTATGATTACCTTAAAATTTTCAAATTCCACTAATTTTTTAATTAAACCCATTTCCCTAATATATATATATATATAACTTCTCTCTCTACAATTCACTCACTCTAACAAAGTTTCTCTTGGTTCGTTTGTGCTCACGATGAATTAGTACCTTAATTGAAGGAAGGAATCACAATAGATCTAGTGATGTCAATGATCGACCTTGAGTCCATGGTCATGTACAAGACCAATCATCTGTTTGGCTTGGTAGGGTATATGATTACTTACTTAGCGATCCCATTCTAATGGGCCTCCCTCCTACAATTAATTGGATAACTGGATCACAAAATCGATAGCTAAGTAGGGATCTTGTCTAGCTGGAGTGCCAAATGCACCAACAAATCTAAGATAGTATGAATTGGAAAATGTTTTGTGTTTACATTATTTGGATTTGTGGGATTTTGAGTTGAGATGAGTTTTGATGGGAGGAAAAAATTTTGTAGGTAGAAAAAATTTTGGGGAAATCTGGTGATGACCATAAATTTCTTACAATTTATCTGAATTCCTTAAATGGGTGAAAATGTGCGAAAATGGGCATTGTATATACCATGTAATGTTGGACACGAAAGTTGTCACCTATGTTTTTTTTTTTTTAACTTTCTTTCTCATTCTTTTCCCCATATTTTACCATGTGTTTAGGTATAGTACTTTTAGCCAAAATGTAGGGGTAAATTAGTATTTTAAATCTGACTCTCCATAATTTCTAAGTTTGGCTAAATTAAATGCAGAATTTAAAGTATGAGACTTTTAAATAGAAATTTTGGGGTTGAAATTTTGTCTACCAATTTTATCAAATCCTTACTAACAGCCCTTCACCCACCTCCCATCCTTCTCCTTTATACAAAATCTCTCTCTCACCCTGAGTGAAATCTTTGGTGTCCAACCCAACCCACAAGCTTAATGCTATTAACGAGTGGAGACAAAAGACATTGGTGAGCTTGGATGTGTTCCAAACGAGGCGCCCTTGAACCCAATTTGATGCCGGTGATCTTGGCCACTAAAGGAGAAATTATTCTAAGGCAAAATAGATGATCGTCATGGGGGACTTATCAATCTACAAGGTCGTCTTACCAATTATTGTTTACATGACCGTCCAAGTTGCTCAACATGGACAGAGTCGTTGCTGACTCATTGGAGTTAGCTCTTTATCCAAAATAGATTAATTGCATAATGGCCCCTCGATTGAGCTCCCTCTTAAAAACTGCCAACGTGAATATAGAAGCGCAACCTTTGCTAACGATCTCAACCAACCTGCTCGAATTGGGGCAACGGTCATACGGCATCTTGGATCTTGGACGACCACATGTCCCTAGATCCAAGCGTCCCTAGAAGACCACGTGTCCTACTCAGATTCTATAAAAACGCCTACTAAGCCTACGATGAAGGTACCTACAAATATTCCTAAAATTATTCTAGAACCTTTCTACCTAAAACCCTACTAACTAAACCATCGGAGGTTCATTGGCCGGTCCCACACCAATAGCACCTTTGACTGACCTCCCCTATTTTGTAGGTCATCTAGATTAGAGCTCCAGCCAAGTAGTCCTACTGATTTCTAGCACCATCAGCCACGATACCATTTGCTGATGAGCTCTATTCGATCGGTTAAAAGTGCATGTTCAAGAATGGGATGGGGTGGAATCTAGAATAAATGTAGGAGGAGACTTGGAAAAGAAGATTGGAGATGATGTTGGACTGGATTTGGGGTTGATGACGATTACTTTGGTGGCAATTTTTTGTCTACCAATTACTTTGTCTACCATTTTTTTTTTTTTTTTGCCTTTATGTTATATCATTTACATAATATATCTGTATTATTATATCCACATAATCTCCACAAAGTAAGTCAGAGCTCTAGAAAATGTTTACAACAATACAAAGTATAGATCATACATCCCCGAAATATACATTTACAATTGAGATGTCTCCAAAAGCTAAACCACCAACTAAAGTAACTATTGTCTCTGCAAAAGATAGAGATTAAGACTCAACTGATCTACAAAACACAACAAGTCTCCCAATCTAGAGTAGTGCTCCAGAACTTTAACTCGAGGTATAGCTAACAGATCTGGAAATGTGGTTAAATAAAATAATGAGCTAAAGCCTAGTAAGTAGCATAAATAATGGGGGTTGGGGAATTACAAGTTCCATGATCTTAAGCATTTTACAAAGCATGATATAATTTGGGAATATAAGTTCTATCATAAATATTTCTTTGTGATAATATAGGAATATTTGAAGAAATGATGCAACACCAAGCTTCTCAAAATAACGCATCATGAAACTACATAATACATACTGTGAGCCATAATTAAATCATTGATTCAACACAATAAAATCCAACCCAAGGCCATGTGACAAACCGTCACAAAGACGATATGCTCCTCACAAAGATGGAGTTGTCATGGTTTCTACCAGGAGCTTCGTTTGGCCCACAAGTAAGTTGTGTTCTACTAGGAGCTTTGTTAAGCCCACAGGTAAAATAGTACCTCTCACCAAGATGGAGTTGTCATGAAGACATAGCCGTCACACAGACGGAGTGCCAAGACACCAATGTCACAAAGACAATGGTACTTAGCTGGGTAATCACAATGTCACAGCACAAGGGTAAAACAACACAGAGCTCACATGCTAACATAATAAAAATACTGTAATGATCCGGATTTTTAACAAAAACAATAAAGATAGTTTAGTCGATTTGAGATGACTAATCTCCTGAAATTGAGAGAGAAATGAATTTTAGTTTAACTTTTTTGATTATTTATTCCATAGTATTACACTACCTTAAATAATATTGCTGATTAACTATCCATGCGATTATTGGAGAAAACTCGATTTCGAGTTTTAAAATGTCGAAGGATCAAGATTTTAGCATTGGATGCTTGCTTCAAATTTGGAATCACTTTAGGAAGCACGACGAACAAACAAGTCTGATGTTTCACCACATCATTAAATAATTCTGGGATTACAAAATCAATGGGTGAAATTAGTGATGCGAATAAGGCATACTTATCAACAGCCGTAGTCGCTGAAAACAGCATTGTATCAGTCTTGTCAACCTCATCAAGTTTTGTATCTTCCTTCTTTTCATTTTCTAGTAGACCCTTCTTTTCCTCAGCATCTTTTGGTACTTGGATCTCTATTTCAACAATCGGTTGTGGTGGTTGCTTGAATTTTTATAAATTGTATTCTAATACGCTGGCCAAGCTTGTGGCGTGTAATAGGGACGTTGACTGAAGAAGTTTTATCTTGAATCGGATCTCCTCCTTAACTCCGCCAATATAACTCTCAACTAATGCTACCTCCGTCCAATTGTGAACCCTCACCGCTTATTGTTCAAATTGTGTTTGGTATTCGCGAACGGTACCTGTTTGGCAAATTTTGGCTAGTGCTTCGTCAAATACTTCATTATTATTGTCACAAATCAATTGAGCCGCAACCTTCATTAGGGCTGCCATGTTGTTGTAATCTTTCATGATACTCCTCCAATTTTAATTGAATGTTGTGGTTTCTAACTTCCAATACAGTGAACCGATCTTCCGGAGTTGATAAAATTTTCATTTATTCCTCTTTTTTTTTTTTTTTTTTTCAAATTATTTAATAAAGGAAAAGAAGAAAGAATTAATCTCCCATATTTTTTATGGTCATTGCTGTTGTTACTTGAAATGTATTATATTATGGTGGTGCGGGAATGTGAGGAATAAGATTTGAATAGAGTTTCTTTTTGTAATTGTTGGATCTTGTCACTTTGGTTTTAGCTAATATGGATATTTGGTGGATGAGAGCAGAACATTCTTCATTAGATCATGATAATTCTCTATTGTTTTGGGGTTAATTTTCCCTTTCATCTCATGTTGTTTTAGGATTATTTTTATTTTGGTTCATCTTAAATACTTTTACTGTAGATCGGTGCAAGTGAAGAGAGAGCTCCGGTGGAGCAGAACTTCAATAAAGGAGAAAGCTTCAAGGGAGAGAGAGTTGAAGGGAGAGAGTGTAAGTTTGACTCAAATAGGTGTTTGGATACAACGATAGCTAAACTTGGAATACTTAATTGGGAATAAGATTTTGTCTTTAGTGGTGGTGTGAGGTGGTGTCAAGAATCATTTCCCTTTATCTAAATGGGTGCCTTTTTTCAAATCCTTACTAACAGCTCTTCACCCACCTCCCATCCTTCTCCTTTATACTAAGGCTCCGTTTGTTTCGACGTAAAACATTTTCCGTAAAATGTTTTCACCATTTGCGGGTGTTTGTTTCACTGTAAAATCAAAGTCAACAGGAAAACATTTGTTGTTGACCGGAAAATTGTGAAGGAAATTTAGGAAAATGGTTTACGGAAAAATTTTCCGTAAACCATTTTCCAAAACACACATGATGCTTCTCTTACTCATTTCATGCCTCTCACTGTCTTTGCTCTCTTTCTCCTCTGCCCAGCCAGCCCGAGCCACCCTCAACCACCCGGTGTCTCGCACGCCTCCCTTCCCCACGATGTCTTTCGCACGCTTCCCATTCCCCTGGTCTCTCTTACACAACACCGCCCCTCTTGGTCTCTCTCTCACACTCGCCGATCTCCACGGTGCCCACCGCAAATCTGGTCTCGTTCTCGCCGTCGATTTGGCCGCCGATCTCAGCATCTTCTAGCCGCCGATCTGCTTGTTCTCAACCTCCTTGCCCCCGATCTACTTCTTCTCGTCTTTTTCTTTTCTTTTTGTTCGGTTTTTTTTTTTTTTTTTTTTTTATTCCTTGTTAAGATATTTTGTGGGTTATTTTGGTTGGTTTTCTGGTAGTAGTATTATGGTCAATGTTAACTATTTTGGATAATCAAAGTGTGTAATATTATGGAACAATGGTTATGTATTTAGGAATTATGTTTAGTATTTTGATTATGTATTAAAAATTGGATGAGTAGTGTTATGGTTATATATGTTATGGAAATGGTTATAAATTTTGGATGGTGCCCATTGTTTGTTGTTTTCATTTATTATGTTTATTTTTCATATGAAAAACTTATATTAGTTTCACAATGTTGTGATGGATGGGTGTTTACACTTCTAAAATAAATATTTTTTATTTTAGGTTTTTAATAAAAAAGTAAAAAAAAAAAAAAAAAAAACAAAAAAAAATTAAAATTAAAATTAAAAACATTTTTTCATTTTACGTCGCGCCAAACACCGTAAAATATTTTTTGGAGCATTTTTCAGAATGCAAACAAACACCGGAAAAGCAAATATTTTCCTGAAAATCATTTGCATCTGAAAACATTTTACGACAGGAAATATTTTACGTCGAAACAAACGGAGCCTAAATCTTAGTAAATTTTGATATGAATGGATAGGTGTGGAATCCTAAAACTTAGTAATTTGTCACTTGATAACTTCTTTATTTTTATTATTTTGCTTTATTTTATTTGTTGTATGTTCTTAGATTAATTTAATTTAATTTAATTATAATCATCCATTTTAGGATTTAATTAGTTTAGGTTTATGTAGTTTTCTAAATTTAATCTAATTCTCGATGGGTTTGACCTCACACTTACTAAACTATATTTCAAATTGAGTCGTGCACTTGTGAGTATATGCGTGTCTTTGTTCAACTAACTTTTAGGGAGGCTTGAGTTTCCCTTGAATTGACCCTTCCATTTATCCTTTTGACTCATCAGTTTCCTTATTCATCGATCATTATAGGTAAAGATATAGTTTTATAGAACGAAAATCTTCTATCTCACTCTAAATGCTCCACGTAATGTTCCACCAACCAAATAATGACGTGTGTCTGCTTTAATTTTTTTCTTTAACACTACTAATGTTTACTGACGTTAGTGACTGGCTTCTCATAGAAACGTTAAACATCACGTTGTTATTTTGGGTGGAACATTAAATGCTTTTAATTGTTTTGACTTTTCTTTTCCTCTCCAAACCGTAGGTGAATCTTCCTTCTTCCTTTTATTTTATTTTTTCCTTTCCATACGGGGCTGCCGCTAGAGAAAAAGAAAGGAAAAATAAAATAAAAGGAAGAAGGAAGAAGCAACTACCGTCTAGAAAGAAAAAAATAAAATAAAAGGAAGAAGGAAGATGCACCTACGGTTTGGAGAGGAAAAGAAAAGTCAAAACAGGAGACCTTGTTTGAAGAAGCGAAATATGGCCATCTCCGACCCACGAGGAAAGTTCGCACCATCTTATGAAGGTCCTTATGTGGTGAAGAAGGCCTTTTCTGGTGGGGCTCTCATTTTAGCTGATATGGTTGATGAAGAATTCCATGCTCCAACCAACTCAAATTGTGTAATCAAGTACTATGTGTAATACTTTTTGAATCAATCGAAAATGTATTTTTCAATGTTCAAAACACTCTTTCCCATGCTGAGTTTGTTTACAAAAAAAAAAAATAATAATAACTTTCCTTTGAAGACCTGGGAAGTTGTGAAAATCCAGTAGGACACCACTCTTAGGATAAAATTACCACGGATATGGTGAAAATCTCGGAAAAGGCTTCATAGGCAAAAGTAACGTGGAAACCGGACCTGATTTCAGGGGTTATATATGGTTAAAAAATTTTTTTAAAAAAAATTATGATATACTTCCCAAGACTAGTTTGCAAGATCGATTTTTAAGATTAGGTTGCAAGATCATTTTTCAAGACCAGGTTGCAAGACTAGTTCCAAGACTATAAATGAAAAAGGATCTTTTCTCGAAAGAACCACCTGTGTTACCTTTTGAACAATGTGCAAGATCATCTCTACAAAGTGCATGGAGGATCAAAAGGCGGCATGTTCCCCTAAATATCCTTTCACATTTCAGTGGCATATTAAAACAGTTAACCTTGTGCCTTTTCCTTACAACATTCATAACATTATATATATATATATATATATATATATATCCATTCATTCATAAACAAAATATATACATCCATATCATAAATTCCTGTGTTAATACAAAACTTTTTCATGATGTCTTTAGTTCCATAAATACATACAAACTAAAAAATATGAAAGTGGGGGCCTTACATAATCCAACTCGGATTTATGAAAGGGCTTGCCACATAATATAAGGTACTGACTACTCATCTACACTGGAATCAAAAGATAACAACAGAATCCAATCTGGCTCAGGTGAACAGAAGCCTGACTACAAAATCTCCCTAACTCAGTAGAGCGGAGCGGATCTCCCTCATCATACTCCTCTAACACAGCAGTAACCTCAGCTCCTACTGACTAGGCAACCCTAGTCGCTCAATGCAAGGATCTGAAAAGCTAAAGATGCTTTGCACTGGGCATTTCGGAACCCGACTCACAAATCTGCTGCACGCAATCCATCTCGGTCTGCATGACCTCACTGTTCGCCTGCAAAATGCTAACCTGAAGTCGAAGAGCCTCAATCTTTGCACGAGTATCTATGAATGCCTCATCTCTCGCCTCCACTGCTTTCTGGAGTCGCACTATATCATGAGGATGGCCAATGGAGGAATCTATCAAAGACTAGGTATAAGCACGAAGAAGATCAAGCTTATTACTAGCTTGGGTCTGTGCCATCTGCTCCTCTTCCAATCGAGTCTGAGTATTGGCTAGTGTACTCTCAAGTGCATCTCAATCATCCATACGGGGCAAGTGTTGCGAACCCCCGAACTGTCTCAAGGCTAGGCTCGGATAATGGCCTACACAGCCCCACACTCCTGGAAGTGGAAACCCAACTAATCCATGGCAATGGGTCCAGCATGCCACTGTGTAGGCCCCTAAGTCACTCTCGAAGCCCACTTGCTTCGTGGCAAACCCAACAGATATAGTGCCCACTCCTTACTAGAGCCATCAAAAGGAAGGTCTATACCCTTCGAGTGCTTAATCGTGCTCCTCATAAGATAGGACGGAGTATGGAGCTCATAAAAGTAGCACATGTGGCTACAAAACCACAGCTGAAACAGCTAGGCGTAGAATATAATATGAGAGAGACCTCACAGTCACACTCACTAGGGCTAGGACAATAGAGAGGTTCCTGCTCAATCTGTTCACTGGTGGGACTACACTTAAATCTAGTCTACCAGCAGAGGAAGGGAAACAAATGATACCTGAAAAAGCAATCATGATGGCCTTGACCCGCAGCTTCCCCCATCCCTACTCGCCGCTGACAAAGTCGCCAATGTATTCCTGCAGACTAGAGCTCTTCGAGAATCGAGAGGTGAGAAAATCAAAAGAAATGCTGGCATGTCGCCAAGTCATGCCCACCTTGCAAATCTTCGGGTTCACCGCACTATATCTCAAACCAAGAGTGTTGGCCAACTTTATGTTGGCTCGATACTGCTGAGTAGGCACATAGCTCTGAGCAGGAGAAAAAGGAACCTGGAGCAGCTCAATGTAGTGCGGTGATCCACACTCCCTATAGACACGTAACACAATACTAGGTCCCAAAAAGAAGTCAAAACATGGATAAGATCCCAGTTGACTTGCATAGTAAGCAAAGAAGTCAGATCCTTTTTTATGCGTACTTGCTTTGCTGTACTGAAGAAGTCCTATCACATACAAAGCCTCTTGACCCGGAAATCATGGTGTCGAAGTGTAACCATCGATGTAAACCCAACACTAGAAGAGGTGGAAGCAATTTTTGGATTACTTAGAGAAGAAGTTTGGAAAGGATTCAAGGAGGAAGTTCGAAAATATATTGAGAAAGGGGGTCCCAGGTCCCTTTAGTCGGAGTTAGAAGACTCACGCACCTTGACACTAGTTGGCGTAGCACCATGCTGCATGACGCAGCATCAAGCTGCGTAAGGTTCCAACTTTCCTCGGTTCCCTTCAGTTTGCCTTAACACATTTTCTAGAACAAGAATAGGTCTTTCCAAACAAAAGGGAACATGGAATGAACCAAAAAAGTAGCCAATCGGCCGTGCCACATGCAACCGTAAGTCGCAAGAATTCAATGAGACGTTATCTGAGATAATACAGGCCGTAAATTGAAGAGTAAAAAATCAACGAATGATAAGTTTCCTAATCGACAGTCTCACACTGGGGCAATTTTTCTAGGTCTGGAAAAATTATTATTTTAATGGAGCTGTCGTCAACATGGCAGAATTATTGAAAGTCCGATCGAGCGGGTTGGTGGTTTCAGAAATTATCAACGGATCAACCAATGGGGACCAAAGATTAAGAACCAAAAATAGATCATCATACCAGCCATATCACATTAATTGGTTAAGTTAGCTCCACACATGCGCAAATTTTTCCTATTTGTGACCAGAAAGCAAAAATTTACGATTCAGATCCACACTGGGGCAATTTTTCCGCAGCTGGAAAAATCATTGTCAAACAACATTAATTTGGAGCTCTTCGGGCATCGCGGAGGTGTAAAACCCGATCTCCTTGGGCTGCATGCAGGCGTAAGTCCCAACCTTTTCGAGCCTCATATAGGTATAAGGCGGGACATTTCAGAATTCAGATTCTCAGGGCATCACGGAGGTGTAAGACCCAATCTCCTTGGGCCGCGTGCAGGCATAAGTCCAACCTTTTCTAGCCTCATACAGGTGTAAGCCTCGACATTTCAGAATTCAGATTCTCAGGGCATCACGGAAGTGTAAGACCTGACCCCCATTAATGTTTCGGGCCGCGTGCACGCATAAGTCCAGATTCTAGGGCATCATACAGGTGTAAGCCCCGATCCTTCAGAATTCAAGCTCTTCGGGCCGCGTGTAGGCATAAGTCCCAATTCTCGGGCATCGTATAGGTGTAAGCCCCGATCCTTCAGAGTTCAAGCTCTTCGGGCCACGTGTAGGCATAAGTCCCAATTCTCGGGCATTATAGTGTAAACCCTGATCCTTCAAAGTTCAAGCTCTTCTGGCCGCATGCAAGCATAAGTCCCAATTCTTGGGCATCATACAGGTGTAAGCCCCGATCCTTCAGAGTTCAAGCTCTTCGGGCCGCGTGTAGACAGAAGTGCCGACAACCCCCAGTTTAAACCATGCAAGTCATACAACCCTCTAAAGCCATGCCTAGCCATGCAGACCTGCACATAAAGCCATGCCAAGCCATGCAAACCTACACATAAAGCCATGCCAATCCATGCAAACCTTCTTGATAAAGCCATGCAAACCCTCCAAATAAAGCCATGCCAAGCCATGCAAACCTTCCAGATAAAGCCATGCCAAACCATGCAAACCGCCAGATAAAGCCATGCAAGCCATGCAAACCCCCCTCCCACCCCAGAAAATAAAGTAGTGTAAGCTACACCACATCATAAATCAAACAATTCCATACAACCATACAATCATACCATATAATCACAATATCCATACATCCATAATCCATACACAAAGAAATAAAAAAACCAAAAATATAGCCTTTCATATATCAGAGCTGTCTATACATTAGTTTCCCAAAAGGGTACATATGTGTGAAAGGAAATACAAGGAAAGCAAGGCCTAAACAGGGGGCTGCAAAAAATACATCAAGGCTAGTCTAAAGATCAAGACGATCGAAATCACTGCCGAGCCATCCTCTAAAATCAAGATTGGGAGAAGAAGACGAACCCGGAGTAGATTTACTTGCTCCATTTGTAGGGGCAATGCCAATCGTGCTCATCCTGGCTAAGTTCTCCTGCAATCTCTGGACAGCCTCATAACAACTACGGGTCAAGTCATGTCTCTCACGCTCCCACCGGACCCTGGCAGCGACAAACCTGGCCTCAGACCCGTCCAACTCGGATCGAAGGCGCGTCACCTCAGACTGGAGTCTATTTATCTCGCCTCCTAGCCTAAACTGAACACTGTCATAGGCAACGCCTCCCAGCACTCTGCCACCCTCTACCCACTGAACACCCAGTAATGGTCCTAGAGAGTGTGTAGCAAACCACTCCAGATAAGGGACTACCTACAGAACCAACTCAGGGTAGTCTACTCCCTCTCGATAAGCATCTCTACACTTAGGAGGAGCATAATCTTCAATAGTGAGCACTTCTGGCGGGTCTACGGGAACAAATGAAGGAATGTCCATTTTCCTGAAGGTCTTCTCTCCTAGAAATAGCTCTAAAGATCGAGTAAACTGGACCCAAATCCACATCTGAGAAATCCAGAGAGCCTCGACGGCTTCTTCTCGTACTATCACGCTCATACCATACGGTTGGAATAATATATCACAGTCCCTAATGCAGTCCACCTTTGTGCGGTGCTCTAACAGGTGACAAATGGTCATCCGCTCAATACAGGTAGCATCCCGATTGCAGGCTAAAGGAAAAACTACGCCAAGCTGAGGTCATAACACATTGGGACGAGAAGTCGGGAAGTGCTCAAAGACCCAGTATATAGTGAATTTCCAGAAGCCATGGAAGCTACTAGTCTCTCAACGCGAAAAGCGGCGCAGGCCCTACAAGTAGAAGCTATAAGTTAAGGCTCCCTAATCATACTTATAGAGCCGATCTAGGTCTCGAAACATCCCGAGGATAGGGATGGGAACAGTAGTCGGATCCTCTCTAAGGAAATAAGAGCGATAAAGTACACCATCCAATGGTGAAGTCAAACATCATAGGGGACTGGCCAAGCTTTAAGCGATCCTTCAAAGCAACTACCTTCAGGGTCACCCTATAAGTCCCGATAAAAGTGGTAAGGTCATCAATACCCATCATGATCATAACCTGCTCTCAGGAGATACACTTACAAGGAGGGATCCTACTTCTAAAACGGATGCCCAGAATAGCACTCCAATCCAATGGCAGCACTCCCATCTCATAAGTGCTCAGATGGAACGTCCCGGTATGGTGGAAGTACCGCTCATTCCAATCTCTCACAATGCGGTGAGTTAGGAGCATACTGAATGCTCAAGAAATGACGAAAGCCCAAGCCCTCCAAGAAGGCACGATACTCGGGTCGAGCTCCAACCAGATACCTATCAAACTCGGACCAACCACCTCGCCCCGAGCTGGGGGAGGCAAGCTTCTGCAATTCGGTAAGAAATATGTCAGTCCCATAATCAGTGAGATTCAAAGGACAAGTGAGAATCATCATTTCTCACACCGACAAACAGCAGTCGAAGCGTGCTGAGCCAGGTCTCTCAATAGTGGTGTCTCAAGAAGGATTAAGCCCACTATCTCCTTGGGTCGGATGCTGCCCTTAGAAGGATATCTCTTCCCTAGCTCTACAAACTCAGGGTCAACCTAAGGTGTCGCACTGATCCGTTGAGAGGCTCTATGCCTTTTCAAAGCCGCCACTTTACGTGGTGCCACACTGCCTCCTCCAGCAAGAACCTCAGTAGACCTAGCAGTAGCAGTACAAGGCTGAACGGGCTCCTAGATGGTAATACTTGGGGCGGATAAAATGTCCTCACCCCCTACGTCATAGTAACGTTGCAACTCCTCAGCAACCTGACGACTAGTCCTCTCAGTTGGTCCCTCCATGGACTTATACTACTCGTCAATATCCGGGCTCGTGGTGTACACTACTGCCTCGCCCTTCTCCAATCAAGAAGAGCGACATCTACCACCATCACCACCTAATGAAGACATCCTATAAACCAAGAAATCAAAGGTCAGGTACGCGCACGTGGCTGACTAAAGCATAATCATCTCTAGTTTGGACAGTAAGCCTCACCAGAGCAAAACCCTTCATTTTTTGAAAAATATATATCTCGAAGCATGCACCCACGGTTTGCATTAAAAAAAAAAAAAAAAATCCTTGTCCCCATAACATGCGTCCACGGCTTACCCTTGTTTAAGTATTTTTCATGAATTAAACAAATACACAATTTATTGGACAAATGGGCAAACCAAATGGCATGTGATAATGAGTACCTAATATGAAATTAGGGCTTAATTGAAGGTACCTAGATATGTGATTCTAGGGCTTAAATGAATGTACCTAAGCATGTTGCTAGGGTTTGAATGAGTAGTGTACCTAGACATGTTGCTAGGGTTTAGAAAGTGCCAAAATGGATTTTGGGTTTCATGCATAATGTCATATAAAAAGGGTCATTTACATTCATTAAAACGCAAAAGGGACGTAGACATGCATGCTAGGACTTATGGGTACATATTCATAAAAAGGCATAAAATGCATTTAATGCATGCTTGAAATAAATTAAAGGAGGAAACTAGAAATGGATTCTAGGCCTCAATGAGATGGATATGGCATGTACCAAGAACATGGAATAAGGGAAAGCAACTTAGAAATGCATTCTAAGGTTAATACAGAAAAGTAGTAATATGATGTAAACATGGTAGAAATAGGAAAATTTAGACATGTGATTCTAAGAATTGGATAACCATAACATGCTCACAATCATAAACAACCCACTAGAATAAGGCTTAGAACTTACCTAATGTAAAGTCCGAAATTCGGGATAAGGATCCTCTCCATTTGAAATAAAATGGAGAGTCTCCATTTCATGGTCTAGATTAAATATCACAGATCTAACAGTGTACAGATTGCCATGTCATTTAAAATTTTAAATGACAAGGCAGTCTATATATCGTTAGATTTGTGAAATAAAATCTGAACCATGAAATGGACAAATGGAGAGATTTCCAAATGGAGAGGATCCTTATCCCGAAATTCGGCGGCGCTTCCTCGTGGAGGTAGAAAAACAGACTTTGATCTTCGAGAATTGGGCGGCACTTCGGCTTAGGAGCGAAAAGCCTGGACCTAAGGGTCCCAAATTCGATATGCTCAAAATCCGGAAGGAGCTTCTTTACCAGTTTGGAACCCGGGCTTGAATGAAGACGAAAATGGCTCAATTTCTACATCAATTTCTCGATTACGACGGCGTTTCTCTCAGATTTCGAGCTACTTAGAGCTTTAAACTGGAAAATCCTTACTATCTCTCTAATTCTTTCTACCTTAAAGTCTCAAAATTCAAGCTCTATTTATAGGGAAACTCACGCAACATGATGTTGCATGGAGCAGCACCATATTGCGCCATGCAGCATGATGCTGCATGAGCTTCTTTGGTGGCTTGCTCCACGTGTTTTGTCCAATTTTGACGAGTTTTCTATCCTTTCGAGCACCTTTTATTAGACTAATAGTTGAAGTTTTTCTGGTACTTGGATCTATTTTAAACTGGTGTCTATAGAAAGCCCGCATTTTCTTCTTTCCAGTAGAACTGACCTTGCGCGATTCTGACTTCTATGCAGGAAACTGCAGCTTCTGGAAGTAAGGCAGTTGGGTTGATTTCTATCTTCAGGATGATTTTTCCCCATTTTCCGATGTGAATTATGGTCATCTTGGAAACTCTCTTGACGAACTGGAAGAAGCTCATTGTAGAAGAAGTTTCCCTCTTCAAAAAGGTGCTAGCTTTTCGAAAACTCATGCTAAGGATTGGGAATATTCTGTGCACAAAGGTGGTACGCCGGATAGTAGTTGTTGGCAATTTTCTAGCACTTTGGCTTGTTTTTGTCGTTTTTCCCGCTTCTGGTTGACCTAGCTCCCTATGTCGGATTTAGACAAATTTGGTATTTCCGAAAAGCTTGCGATGTCTAGTTTCTAATGGCATAAATATTGTATCTTTCTGAGTTCCGGTTGTGAAACTGTGGACTTCAGAATAAGGGATGCCAGAGTAATTTCCTTGTTGGCGGTCCCTTTTTTGGTGCTGATTCTAGGCAACTCGGGAATGCTCTTGATGAGCCAAGACAACTAGCTTCTAGGTAAACTTATTATCTTCGAAAAGCTACCTGCTTTCTACAAACTCATGGAGTGGATTGAGAAGACTTTGCGAGCAAAGTAGGCTTTAAAATGGGTCTCTTTTGTCCCAAAACACTTAGTGAAATTTTACCAAGTGTTGGGCCGTTTTCCGTAGCCATAACTTCTTTATTTCAAGTCTGTTTTGGGCCCGTGAACTATCAAACTGAAGGTATTCATGTGCCCCTTCCAATGACAGTAAAGCGGTTAATCAATTTTTTACGGAGCTCAACTATGGCTCTAGTCAAACTTGGTCAAACCTAGTCAAATTTGATCAAACTTATCAAAACCCTCCTATCTTTGAAACGCGGCCTGATTGATAGTTTGGGTATTTTCAGCTGGTTCTTGTATTAATCGAGCTGCCTCGATTTGCATGTCGGATACTTGAGAAAATCCTTAGGGTTAAAATCGGGTTATGACAGTTGCCCCTTCTTTGTGAGATGTTTCGTGGAACATGAAATGTCGAACGAAGAACAGAATTGCTCCATTTTGATCCAGTCAGATTTTCTCAATTTGCGTGCCCAACGTCAGCTGTATTCTTAAAAGCCATTTCCCAATCCAATGCGGGGTCCAAATTGCTTTCAAATTTGTGCAAGAATCATGGTACACTGAACCAGACCAAGTTTGACACGTCAACGAGAAGCCTACGTAGCTTGGTGCTGTGCCACGCAGCATGGTGCCTAGCATGAGGCTAACCGAGCATTTTGAATCAGTTTTTAAACCGATTCTGGCTTTCCGACGATCATTTCTCCATTTTTTCTGACGTTTTCCTTTCTTCTCTCTGGTTTTCCTTCGTCTATATGCTCGATTCATCAACTTTCGGAGCTCCGTTTGCCCATCTATTTAAACCAACGCATCAACCAGGTAATGTTCTTCAACTCTACTGATTTTATTTCCATTTTGTTCGGTTCATTTGCAGCGTAGGGTTGACTTTGTCTTTTCTGCATGAATACTATGTGTTTTGCTTTGCCTACATGTTTTTTTTTTTTTTTAACCTCCAAGTTGTTTCTTGTCTTTTTCTGCACACTTGATAGCACATTAGTGCACAAATGAAAATATGCACACGCACATGTGCATGTGCGCGTGAACGTGTAGGAAAAGTAAAAAAAAATTAAAAAATTATTTTTTATTTTTATTGGATAATGCTAATGCATGTGAGCATGAATGTGTTAAAATAAATAAATAAATTATTTTTTATTTTTGTTGGATAATGCTGATGCATGCAAAAAAGGAATGTCTATCCTTGAAAAATGCTATTGACATAGGGCTGACGTGTGGACTGAAAAAATGATTATTTTATTATTATTTTTTTGTATTATTTTTTATGTGGATGCATATGAATGAAAAAGAATAATGTTTATTATTTCTGAATGCATGCTGTGGGTTTACCTATAAATAGAGCTCGAATTTCGAGGTTCTAGGGCAAAAAGAATTAGTGAGACAATGAGGTTCTGCCAGTTTAAAGCTCTGAGTAGCTTGAAATCCGAGAGAAACGCTGTCGTAATCGAGAAACCGACGTAAAAATCGAGACATTTTCGTCTCCATTCAAGCTCGGGTTCCAAACAGGTAAAGAAGCTCCTCTCGGATTTCGAGCATACCGAATTCAGGACACTTAGGTCTAAGCTTTCCGTTCCTAAGCCGGAGTGCCACCCAATTCTCGAAGATCCAAGTCCGTTTTTCTACCACCACGCGGAAGTGCTGCCGAATTTCCATTAGGTAAGTTCTAAGCCTTATTCTAGTGGGTTGTTCGTGATTGTGAGCATGTTATGGTTATGCAATTCTTAGAATCATATGTCTAAATTTCCCTATTTCTACCATGTTTACATCATATTACTACTTTTCTGCATAAACCTTAGAATGCATTTCTAAGTTGCTTTCCCTTATTCCATGTTCTTGGTACTACCATATCCATCTCATTGAAGCCTAGAATCTATTTCTAGTTTCCTCCTTTAATTTATTTCAAACATGTCTTAAATGCATTTTATGCCTCTTTATGAATATGTACCCATAGGTCCTAGCATGCATGTCTAGGTCCCTTTTGTGTTTTAATGTATGTAAATGACCCCTTTTATATGACATTATGCATGAAACCCAAAACCCATTCTGTCACTTTCTAAACCCTAGCAACATGTCTAGGTACACTACTCATTCAAACCCTAGCAACGTGCTTAGGTACATTCATTTAAGTCCTAGAATCACATGTCTAGGTACCTTCAATTAAGCCCTAATTTCATATTAGCTACTCATCATCACAAGCCATTTGGTTTGCCCATTTGTCCAATAAATTGTCCATTTGTTTAATTCATGAAAAATACTTAAAGAATTTGCCATGCAAGCTTTAATAATACCAAAAACATAGTTCTATAAGCAATGCAACACACCTGGATTGACCCACCCTAATACTGAGACCAAGCCTCACTTTAGGGCACCATGATGTGGGTATTCGATATATGTTGAAACGTTTCGACGTTGACACATGTAAAGAGTGCTCGCGCGTTGCATTCCTTATGGAATCATGTAATAAATAAAACTCAACAAAACTATTACTTTCACTTGTAGCTACAACAAATCATAAGAATTCCTAGCATGTGCAAACATGTATAGGACACCCATATGCATTTGGGGACTGAACAAGTGGAGAGAATAGCCCAAAAATAATAAGGTTAATCCAAGCCGCCATACGACGGACCACTTTGCTCTTGCAACCCAAGGGCAAACGAGGTCTTAATCATGGCCAAACCTAATTCAACTTTGTTCTAGTGAACAGTGTTAGGGTTCCAAGTACCATTGTTTCACCAGGAACCCTAAAAGATACAAGATATTCAAAAGGGGAACAAAGGATAACAAAACCGACTGCATCAAATGCGTGCATCACCAATTGATTTATGCCTGACAACATCGAGACATTTGTGCCTAATGATAATCCAACATTTTGCTTGTTCAAACACACACATGAACACATGGAGGGAGGTAACCGTCTATGGATGGATGTCATGGGATGCCTAACACCTTCCCCAAGCATAACCAAATCCTCGAATCCATCTCTGGTTCAAGACCCGGTTTTCATGCACATCTTAATCAAGATAATAAAACCATTTAGACATAGGTGGCCAATCACACCTTCAATTTCCTGATGATTGGTGGCAACTCCAAATCTTGTGTTTTCCATCCCTAGGGATGGCAACAGGGCGGATCGGGACCGGATCATGGGTGACCCAGCCCCGCCCCGAACTATAAACATGTGACCCAATCCTGCCCCTCCCCGGTGGTCGGGGCAACCTACCCCGCCCCGCCTTGAATTTACAAAAAAAACTTGAACTCCTCAATTAAAATGAAACCCAAACCTCAAAAATTCAACTAACATGGGTTCTCTTTAATAAACACAAACAAAGATTCTTTGCTTTGAATTGGTTTTACCTAAAATGTTATGATCACATAATAATAAGAACCAATATTTTTGTAATATTATTAAAAGTAGGTGTGGGTCGGGCTAATCGGGGCGCGGCGGAGCCAATACCCATTACCGCCCCGCCTCGGTGATCGGGGCAAAAGCCTTGCCCCGTCCCCGCCCCGCCACCTCTACGGGGGCAGGTAAAATCTTTGTGGGGCAGGGAGGTTTGGGCCGGGTCGGTGCAAAATTGCAATCCCTATCTGTCCCCATTTCCATATCCGCGAATATGTTGGAGCACAGACACACACACACTAGTACATGTTTACACAATATATTCACCCCAGCACACAAACACAAAAAGCAAGATTCCGTCGAGCCCAATGGGGGTAGGAGTTGGGAACAAAAATCAATCGAAACGATTTTCCGGTGTCGACACATAATTATCCAATTGTGTATGATCCAAAATATATGGCTAAGTGCAATCTTAGCCGAGAATCCTAGCCCACTTTTGATGCCTTATCCGGTTGTTGGGTAAGTGTTGTGAATGAGGTGGATTGTGGTTTGAAGCTATTCAACATTATCTGTTGAGATTGAATTGTATTGAGTTCTGAGGAGGATTTGATCACTTAAGGATTGTTAGGAGCTGATTCTCTTACACAAGTAAATCGCAAATTGGGTTTCAAGAGTTTTTTTTTTCTTTAACCAAATGGTAGTAATATCCCGTCTATGTAAATAAATACACATACCTATTTCTCTCAAATAGGTTCAAGTAAAGCACAAATTGGGTTCCAATACCTTTGTTAGTATATATTATAGGCTTATTGTAGGCTTACTGGGCTTTAGGCCCAATATACTTGTACTGCACATACTTGTACTGCACACACTACTCTGCCTATATAAAGGCAGTTCCGTGTATTAACCTCATTACTGAATATATTATACAAAGCTATTTTGCTGACTTTCAATCTCTCTTTTCTCTCTCTCTTCTTATTCTCAACATGGTATTAGAGCCACTTTCTTGTGGCCTTCACTAGGCAAAATCCGACATTCTTCCGCTGCTACGGGTTCACGGCCTCTTCCCCGAGATTGCAAACCCTTTCGCCATTTCTGCCTTCCTCGGAAACCTCATCTCCAAGTTGCTGTTCGACTCAAGCACAGCTCCATTGGATAGATCTCATCAAGATCTGTCCATTGCCACCAAAATCAGCTCGATCCGGCCTCGCACGCACCCCCACACACTGCCAAAAGTCTCTGGCTCTTCAGCCACGCGCGCACATGCTCCCATGCGCCGACCAGCGCCACCACGCGCCCTCACGCACTCCCATGTGCCTCACGCGTTCTCTCATCTATCGTGCCACGTCAACCCTAGTTTGTCAGCGCTGATCACCGCCGCCAACCACCATTGACCAGACAAAAAAAAAAAAAAACCACTGTCCTTCACAGTTTTTCGCGTAGATTCCATTTTTTAAGTCCGTTTTCTCATCCGGCTCTTCCAGGTATGGGTTCTACTTCAGGTTATGAGATTACGCATCCCATCACTATTATTCTTGACGGTCCCACTTCTTATCATGCTTGGTCCCAAAACATGATTGTTTTTCTCAAAGGGCGCCGACTTTGGCGTTATATTACTAGTGACATTCCAAAACCAGTGCCTGGGTCTGTCACAGATTCACATAGTTCTGATGGTGACTCTGTAGCAGACGCAGTAGTCCAAGTTGATGATTTTGAGGCACGTCTTGAGGAATGGGAAAGCATCCAATGCCGGATCCTTTTCTGGTTCATTAACACCTCTGTACCAGCCATTTGCAGTCTCTTTCCTCGATTGAAAATAGGTCAAACGGCCTGGTTTTTCTTGGCCACTCGGTATAACTGCACTTATGACTTTGCCTTGGAATTCATATTGAAGTCAAGCTTTATCAGATGCGCCAAGAATCAGGTCAGTCTATTTCTGATTATTACTCACAGACTACTTCTATATGGGAACAACTAGCTGCTGCTGATCCACCACTCCGATATGCTGAAGACATCGATCTTTTTGCCAAGTACAAAGATCGTCGTCGCTTCACACAGTTTATGGTGGGTCTCCGTGAGGACTTTGAACCTACTCAAGCTACTCTGCTTAGTCGCTTTCCTCTTCCTTCACTTGATGCTGCTGTCAGGGAGCTTATTTCTGAAGAAAATCGGCGTCCTCACCATCATTTGTCTTCTTCAGATGTTATCCTGGCTACACCCCGTCCTCCATCCTTTTCTTCTGATCGACCTCGTCGTATTTGCACGTACTGTCAAAAACCAGGTCATGACATCACTGAATGCTACCGCAAGAAAAAGGATGACAAGAGGAAACAACATCAGTCCCATGGTACTTTTCCTCATCCACAAGCAGCCATTGTGAGCTCTGCCCCTGTTGATGATCATGTGGTCACTGTCTCTCAACTTGAGAGTATGTTTCATCGGTATATGTCTCAACCTTCCCCTACCCTTTCAATCACCTCAAGTAACAAATCTTGGCTCCTAGACTCAGCTTGCTGTAATCACATGACTCCTCATGCTTCCCATTTTTCTCAAAAGACGCCTTTAGCTCCTTCCCTTATCATTTACACTGCTGATAGTTCACATATGTCTGTTAGTCACATAGGCACTATCTCTTCTCCTGATTTGACTATCCCTGATACATATCTTGTTCCGAAGTTGTGCCTCAATCTTCTTTCTGTTGGTCAATTTTGTGAACTTGGTCTTGATCTCCACTTTTCTAATCATGGTGTTGATGTGTAGGATTCACTGATGGGTAAGCTGCTTGGGATAGGCCGTAAGATTGAACGTTTATTTGAGCTATGCAACTTGCAGATTCCCTCACATATGGTCTCTTCTTCTGTTGCTGCCACAACCACCTTATCTCCAGACTTATGGCATTCTCGTCTTGGTCATGCCTCTTTATCTCGTCTTCAATTATTAGCTTCTCAAGGTCACTTAGGGTCTGTTAGTTTTAATAAATTTGATTGTATGCCTTGTTAATTTGGCAAACAAACAAAATTACCATTTAATAACAGTGACTTTTTCTCTTCTGCACCTTTTAATCTTGTTCATTCTGATATTTGGGGTCCTGCTCCATTTACCACTGAGGGGGGATCTCGCTATTTTGTGATCTTTGTTGATGATTATTCTAGATTCACTTGGATTTACATGTTAAAACATCGTTCTGACCTTATTCCTATTTTTCAAACTTTCCACAAAATGATTCAAACTCAATTTTCTCGCACAATTAAGGTTTTCAGGTCAGATAATGCCCAAGAATATCATGATAAATCCTTCCTCTCCATTTTAGATTCTAATGGCACCCTTCCCCACTATTCCTGTCCCTATACCTCTCAACAAAATGGTTGTGCCGAACGCAAACTTCGTCACATTCTTGATGTTGTGCATACCCTCCTCATATCTGCCTCTATCCCTAAGCGTTTTTGGGGTGAAGCGACTCTCACTTCCGTTTACACCATAAAACGCATTCCATCAACTACTACTCATAAGAAATCTCCCTTTGAGTTACTTTATGACAAACTCCCAAACTATTCCTCTCTTAGAGTATTCGGTTGTGTTTGTTTTGTCTCTCTTCCTTCCCATAAACGAAACAAACTTGAATCACAGTCTCGGCTGTGTTGTTTTCTTGGCTATGGTATCTCTCAAAAGGGTTTTCTTTGTTATGATCCCATATCTCGTCGCCTTCGTATCTCCCATCATCTGGAATTTTGGGAACATCAAGCTTTTTCTAGTCGCCAACATTTTCCCTTTATCTCTTCCTCCATGACTCTCATTTTCACTGATCCTTCCATTGACCTTTACCCTGACCCTGTGAGGGACTTTGCCTCACTTTCTAGCTCTTCAGATGTCCCATCTTTGGTTCTATCCCCAGCTGTTGGCTCGCCTGATTCGGATCCTACACCATCAGCACCATCAGAGTTTCCCACAGATATACGTCGTTCCACTCGGGTAAGGGCTCCCCCTTCTTATCTTTCTGATTATCATTATTACTTTGCCCTTACTACTCTCCATGAGCCTCATACCTATCGTGAGGCTAGCACTAATCCTCTTTGACAGCAAGCTATGGCTGATGAACTTGATGCACTTCACAAGACTCATACTTGGAACATGACCACTTTGCCTCCTAGCAAGTCTGCAGTTGGTTGTAAATGGGTCTATAAGATCAAGATTAGGGCTGATGGATCAGTTGAACGTTACAAGGCTCGCCTGGTTGCTAGGGGATTTACTCAAGAATATGGCATTGATTATGAGGAGACTTTTGCTCCAGTTACCCGTCTTACCTCTGTTTGACCCTTACTTGTTGTTGCTGTTGTTCGTCATTGGCCTCTGTTTCAGATGGATGTGAAAAATGCATTCCTCAATGGTGATCTTCTTGAGGAAGTCTACATGCAGCCACCTCCTGGCTACCATGATTCTCAGAATCAAGTTTGTCGCCTTCGCGGTGCTCTCTATGGTCTTAAGCAAGCTCCTCGGGTTTGGTTTGCTAAGTTCAGTTCTGTGGTTGCTCAACAGGGTTTCACCCCTAGTTCCTATGATTCAGCTCTCTTCATTCACCATACGTCTACTATCACTCTCATTCTTCTTTATGTTAATGACATGATTATTACAGGTGATGACACTGCAGGCATCCGTGATCTACAGAAGTTCCTTAGTCAACATTTTGAGATGAAAGATCTTGGCACTCTTAGCTACTTTCTCGGTCTTGAGGTCACCTCCTCTTTTGATGGTTATTATCTCTCTCAGGCCAAGTATGCTTCTGATCTTCTCTCTAAGGCCGGTCTTACTGATAGAAAGACTGTCTCCACTCCCTTAGAGCTTAATGTCAAGCTCAATACTACTGATGGTGAGCCTCTCTCTGATGCTACTCTATACCGACAGTTGGTGGGCAGTCTCATCTATCTTACTGTCATCCGTCTGGACCTTGCTTATGCTGTTCATCTGGTTAGTCAGTTCATGTCTGCTCCTCGCTCCACTCATTATGCTGCAGTTCTTCGTATTTTGAGGTACATCAAGGGAACACTCTTTCATGGTCTTCACTTCTCGGCATTATGCGCCTATGTTGATGCAGACTGGGCTGGAGATCCCACTGATCGTCGCTCTACCACAGGTTACTGCTTCTTACTGAGTTCCTCTCTTATCTCTTGGCGTAGCAAGAAACAGTCTGTTGTTGCTCGTTCCAGTACTAAAGCTGAGTACCGTGCTCTTGCCAATGCCACCTCAGAACTCCTCTGGCTTCGTTGGCTCTTGGCTGACATGGGTGCTTCCCAGACCACCAGTACTCCTATTCACTACGACAATCGTAGTGCTATTCACATTGCCCATAATGATGTTTTTCATGAGCGCACCAAGCACATTGAGATCGATTGTCACTTCATTCGTCACCATCTTTAGCAGAGTGCTCTTCACCTACTATCTGTCTCCTCTGAGGACCAACTTGCTGATGTATTCACCAAGTCCCATCTACCAGGATGCTTACGCGATCTTATGTCCAAACTCAAGATGGCTTCTTCGTCACCACTTTGTGTTTGAGGGGGGATGTTAGTATAGGCTTATTGTAGGCTTATTGTAGGCTTACTGGGCTTTAGGCCCAATATACTTGTACTGCACACACTATTCTACTTATATAAAGGCAATTCCATGTATTAACCTCACTACTGAATATATTATACAGAGCTATTTTGCTCACTTTCAGTCTCTCTTTTCTCTCTCTCTTCTTATTCTCAACAACCTTTTTCAAGCAAGAAATAAGATGAATATGTATAACTCTCAAATAGGTTCAAATATAAAGAATAAATTGGGTTCAAGATCTCCTCAAACAAGCAATAAGATGAATATTGCACTTGTCGAAAGTTATCAAAGTACAGCATATTAGTAGAGTAAAAAAAAATAAAAAATCTCAATTTGATATGCTCCTCTATGATAGATACTATCAGCACTCTTGTTAGCTTTGTGGAAGACATGTTCTAGTTTTTGCGTTTGGAGCCTAGCCAATAAAGACCTACAAGCAAGCACATTGCTGTATTGTTATGCAATATCTTCATTATTTCTTTGATTTCTCATTTTCAGTAACTATGCCTACGTATCAACATATAACCGATTAGAAATCAATGAGAGAGAGTAGATAATATATATATTCGGTATTATCCAATTACCTGTATCAAGTTCAACGTATCAGTAAAACCACATATATTTATGTCTTGCTATCTTCTTCTTACATTTCACAATGAAACAATTAAAAATTACCATTGTATGTTGAGATAATAAACGTAAATGATTGAGTAACATAACTATAATATATTTAAAATTGAAAGTAACATAACAACATAAAATTAATTTTTGCATAAAAATTATATCTTGTTACCTGTCCTAAATAAACTACAAAAGACATCTGACTTACTTCATTACCAAAATCCAAGCCTGAGTTCTGGCATTGTTGTTGTTGTATCAATATTGAAACATAGATTCGATTTTGTACATATTATAGTCTAAGTCTATTATATAAACGAAAAGGAAAACATTTTAGAAGTAGAAATTGAAGAGAATATTACTTTGATACACATTTCATACCAGTGGGAGCTCTTGAACATAAGTGGGTACTTCATTCTGACGTTTCCTCATTCTGGTAGCTCTCTCTAATGCTCCTCTTCTTCTACGAGATGTCCCCTGTCTCCCTTTATGCTTTATTCCTTTAATTTTATTTCCTTCACAATTATTAGGTTGTACGCTGTCAATAGCTTGTTGAGCCTTTAATTTGAAACGAGTGCCCCCAACAGTAGATTCCTCGATTGCTAAATTTTTCAAACCTGCCTCTATTGTATTTAAAGTACTTTCATGATTATCCAGAGCAATACGAAAAGACTCATCAGTCACTGTACTTAGCTCTGGCGGCCAAATTAGAATACAATTTAAGCAACGTTTTGTAACGACTTCCCACATCTGCATTCGGTCATGTGGTCCTACACACAGAATTTTTTGTATATCCATTATTTGCATCTTTTGTTCACCTTTTTAAAATACAATTGATCTGGTACCCTTTTAAAATCTTTAAAAAAATAAAACTTTTAAGGCATGGGCACATAAAATTCCAACAAATTCAAATTTTTTACAACTGCACGTCGCTGTTGAAGTCGATGAATCAAATTCAACAATGTGTTGGCGAGGTTTACTAGGAGGAATAATTTTATATGTGGTCACAGATCCAACCTTCCCACAATTATGTAATTCACAATCTCAAGTGAGCCATAATTCATTACTAAACAACTTAAAGACTACAAGAGTATAAACACTTCACGCATGCATTAATATTTCCACAGAGTGTTCCAATGATGGTCTACTTTGGGTTGTTTTAAAATCTGCCTTCAATTCTGCATAACGCCTATCATCAACCAACCTCTGAAAGTGATGAAAGAAATGCAATAAATCATAATTATAACCTAGATATTTCTTTATTTGATTGTTCATACTCTCGCTTCTTTGAGTAGTAGACATATCAGCACAAAATATTTTTCTCCATTATACCAAGGCCCATTTCTCCCTTAACTCAAATTGTCTTTGCAACCAACTATTATTTTTCAGATTATATTTATCAAGCATCTTATCTCATGCATTTAAAAAATCTACTTCATTGTCTTGGTCATATACGCAACTACTAAAGTCAGTTGCAAAACTGCCAAACCTTCCGAATACATCACTGAGGTGCTTCGCTGCATTTTGGTACATATGTCAAACACATAAACGATGTTTTGTTTCAGGCCATTGTGAAGCTAATGCTTTTGCCATTGTAGGATCTTGGTCCGTGTGGATAGTTTGTGGTTTCTTACCAAACATTGCCTTCACAAAAGAGTCAAACAACCACAAGAAAGATTCACTTGTTTCATCATATAATAATGCAGCGCCAAAGATGATAATTTGCTTATGATGATTTACACCAACAAAAAATGCAAACGGTCTACCATTTTTATTTTTTTAGTAAGTTGTATCAAAACATACTACATCCCCAAAATATTCATAATCTAACTTCATCCTGCCATCTGCCCAGAAAATATTTTTAATAAGATGATGAGAATCAACAAGCACCATTAAAGGATTCATTGCATTTTCTAGTTGGACCTATTACTAGAGCAAGATCTAAGAAGATCAAAGAAGCACTTAATAGACTGATTCAAGAGATTTGATCTGATTCTAGAACGGGACATTTGAAGCTTGGCCTAAAGGAAGATGAAGGCATAATAAATTTAATCTAAGCTACTAATGGGGCTGATCTTGCTTAATTGGGCGTAATTTCCTCAGAAATTACGTGGATTAATGGCTGATTATGGGCAAGAAATTAGAAGGAGAAAGTGGCTGTTACTTTCTAAAATCAGACCAATTAATTGGCTGATTGACTTGCCTATTTAATTGACTGATTTACTTTCCAGTTTCATACCAATTAAATTGGCTGATTGACTTGCCCATTTCAGACTTTTCTTATGGGATCAAGATCCTCTAGAGTTCTTAGGGTACTCTACCACATAGAGTTCTCTAATCTTGACCATTCATTTTAAAATGAAAGGCTAAGATAATGCCATATCATCATTCCACTAACATAATAATAAAATAATAATTTGGTTGGATGGGTTGACCTTTGAGTGTATTATGTTAGTGGAATAATGATATAACATCATCCTAACCTTTTATTTTAAAATGAATGGTCAAGATTTAGAGAACTCTATGTAGTAGAGTACCCTAAGAACTCTAGAGGATCTTGATCCTTTCTTATGCGTGATTTCCTTACCTATTTCAGTCTATTATTGACTGCTAATTTCAAACACAATTAGTGCTAATTTTAGGTCCTTCATTTTAGTCCTTTTTAGAACCAAGTTAGTTTCCATTTATTGTATGGGCGTGTAAGGTTGAAAAAAGGTTATAAATAGCCTACACTCATTGTAATAAAGGATTATTGAACAAGAATAAAAAGAAAAACGTGAGGTTTGTTTCTTCTATTGGTTCTTCATTGAACTTGTGAACTTATCAAGGATTCTTCCTTGTGGGGTTCAAATTTTATACCTTCGGTTCATGATTCATTTATAATCATTGGGTCGGGCTTGTTATCTTATACCTTCGATTCGCATTTCATTTATAAACGTTGGGTTGGGGTGTTCTATCAAAATTATGATTTTAACTTTCTTGGGCAAGTATTCCAATATTATTTGCTGGGTCTCAAAAGCATGTCTGTTGAGGATCACATCATTTGGTATCAAAGCTCTTAGGCTCTAAAATCAAGTTTACTATCATTTTACCTTTTGTTTCTTTTTATCATTCTATCTTGTTCCGTTTGTGTTCTTTATTCCTTGTTCTTTGTTTTGTGTCGTGCACCAAGTTGAAAAAAAATAATAATAATAATAATTGTGAAAAAAAAAAAGTGATACTGAAGCAACAAATACTATCATTCACCATACTTCTCAAAGTTAATTTTTCTTGAATCGTGACTTTGTAGTTTCAGTTCTCTAAAAAAAAAAAAAAAAAATTAGATTTTTTTTTTTCCTTCTCATTTGATTAGTTGTTTCAATCATATATTTTCTTGCCATCGGTATTGGTTTAAATACTGCAAGTTGAATTTCTTGATCAAGTTTATTAGTTTCATGAAGAACTGAAAAGGGGAAGCTTTGAGTGGAAAAAGGCAAGAAAGTGTGAGATTATTATCTGGGAAAAAAGCCAATTTAAGAGTGAAACACGAGTGTGAGTGACATAATCTGAGTGCAAACACGTGAGGGAGTGTTGTGAGGAATTACTTCAAGCTTTACAGTTTCAACCAAAAAAAAAAAAAGAGAAAAATGTCTTCCAAGGGCGACACATCAAACAAAGAAGGACAGGAGGAGTCACCTCTCGTGTTGGGGGCGATGCAACAACAATTTGAACACATGGACGTGTTGTGTAATGAGATTCAGGATCAGATGGATAGGCAAGATGCTGTTATTGCTACTTGGCGAGAGGGACATCCTCAAGGAGTCCCTAATGTTAGAAGGCAAGTAAGGCGTGCGCTCTATGATTCTGATGGCGACCACGAGGATGAGTTCAAAGGTGAAGAGGATCAAGCTTCACTGAACGGTGAGGGTAGGTTCGTGCCAAGGGGAGAAAGGAGTGGTAGAGGTTTCCGAAAAGGTTCGAGATGGCGAGATGGAACCGACAGAAACCTAGGAAACATCAAAATGAAGATATCGTCGTTCCAAGAGAAAAACGATCCTGAAGCATACTTGGAATGAGAGAAGAAGGTGGAGTTGATTTTTGAGTGCCACAACTATTTTGAAGAGAAAAAGGTAAAACTCGCTGTTGTTGAGTTTACTGACTATGCTATTATATGGTGGGATCAATTTGTGATAAACAGGAGGAGAAACCATGAGAGGGCTATTGAGACATGGGAGGAAATAAGGGCCATCATGAGGAAACAGTTTGTCCCTCGTCACTACTATAGGGACTTGTATCAGAAATTACAAAG
>BKZX01032716.1:101592-107458 GCA_014362285.1 Fagus crenata
CATTTGTTCAAAATATGGCAATTCTCATGGTGGTTGGATCACTAGAGAAGTTTCTGGGCCTCATGGGGTGAGCCTTTGGAAGACCATTAGGAAAGAATGGGGCAATTTTGTTAAGTATGTCAATTTTGAAGTGAGGGATGGGACTAAGATCAAGTTTTGGCTGAACATTTGGTATGGGTCATGCAGCTTGAAGGAGGGATATCCTGATCTTTTTCGTATAGCTCGTGATAAGGAAGCCTTGGCAATGGATCATATGTGCTTCCAAAATGGGGTTGTGTCTTGGGTGCTTAATTTCACTAGGCCAGCTCAGGATTGGGAGCTTGAATCCATAGTTTCTTTTTTGAAGTTGCTGTATTCTAGTTCGGCTAAAGGGTAGGGGGAGGACAGATTGTGTTGGCAAGGTTCAACTAGTGGTGCTTTCCAAGTAAAAGCATACTACAAAGCCCTTCTACCTACTGCTGGTCATGTTATTCCTTGGAAGAGTATATGGAAGACTAGGGCTCCTCCTAGGGTGGCGTTCTTTGTTTGGACTGCTACTTTGGGGCGCATTCTCACCATTGATAACCTGAGGAAACGTCATGTTATTGTTATTGATTGTTGTTATATGTGTAAGGGTTGTGGAGAGTCAATTGCTCATCTCCTATTGCATTGCTTGGCTGCCAAGGAAATTTGGAATTTCATTTCAGCATGTTTAACATTCTTTGGGTTATGCCATGTGGGGTAATGGATCTTCTTTCTTGCTGGGGTCATAGTTGTTGCAATGTCAGAATTCAGAAGATTTGGGATTTGATCCCCTCTTGTGTTTTCTGGTGTCTTTGGCGGGAGCGAAACTCTAGAAGTTTTGAAGGGAAGGAGAACAACTTAATGGAGATCAAACTGATTTTTATTAGGACTCTTATGGAGTGGTCTAAGGCTACTAGGGCAACCTCTTGTACCACTGTTTTAGATTTTATATCTTTTATTGCTTGATTTGTATTCTTGATCTGTACACTACCTGTGTACTGATCCCCTCTTTTTGCAATAAAATTTTTCTTATTCACTGATAAAAAAAAAAAATCATTGGGTCGGGGCTTGTTATCTTATACCTTCGATTTACGTTTCATTTATAAACGTTGGGTTGGGGTGCTCTATCAAAAGTCTGATTTTAGCTTTCTTGGGCAAGTATTCCAATATTGTTTGCTGGGTCTCAAAAGTGTGTCTGTTAAGGATCGCATCATAAGATCATTTAGGTCAACCTGAATTGCATAAGAAAAATTAAGGTGGTGTTTGGTACATTGTTTTCAAGTTGTGATTCTGTGATTACAATCTATAATCACTGCGTCCCACTAAAAAAAAAAAAAAAAAAAGATGTTTGTACACACAATTTAATTGAAGATTGAAATCCTAACTTGAATTTTTTGTGGGTCCCATGGAAAATTTGAGAACACCCAAGAGCCTGTTTTTGAATCTAAGCCGGATTTAAATCCGGACTAAATTTATATGGGTCCCAGTTTTATTACTGTTACTGGACCCATGTTCCTTTTCTCCCCATTTTTTTCTCTCTCCTCCAGACGCTTCTCTACTTCTCTCTCTTGCTCTCGACCATTACAGAGCCCCATATTCTCTATCTTCATTACTCTCAGCCAAACCCCTACACCGGTCCTCATTATTTGTAACACATTTGTGTATTTTGGTTTTATTATGTAGGGGATACAGTTAACTCAACCAATTTGGACTCACTGTATTTTTCTCGAGGATACAATTAACATAACCCAAGCCAAAACAAAAGCAACCTCTATCATTTACAAATTGAATCACAAAACCAAAGAAAGAGCAAGGGCGAGAGCCCGAGACTGAGAGATAGAGATAAAATCTGAGATCTTAGATTTGAAAGTATGAAAGAGTCAAAGAGAGAATAAGAGTAAGAGACACATACCAGTCAGGGTGGAGGCACGGAGATGCGATCGGTGGAGGTGAGACGGCGTCGTAAGCCTCGCAGTGACGGCGAGATGAGAACGGATTCGAGCTGGGTGCTGGGTCACAAGTCAGTAGTCACGGCACGGTCAGTCAGACACGGGTGGGTTTGGGTTTGGGTTTGGGTTTGTCAATGAAGAGGGAGAGGCAAAGGGCAATTGCAGTTATTTCATTTTCTGTTTAGTATATAATGGGTGCAAATCTTCTACAATTATTATTAGTGCAACCAAGTTAAAAAACCAAAATTATGTACCAAACATAATTTTTTTTTTTTTTTTAAATTGTGATTTCAGTTGTGAAACCAAAACTATGTACCAAATAGAAATTTTTTTTTATAATCTTGAATTCAAATCAGGATTAAAGCTCCAACTTCAATACTAAAAAAAGTCATGAAACCAAAACAGAAAACGAAAACACATACCAAACAGGCCTAAGTTCTTCATATTGCAAACTTTGTAGATATTCAAGTAGGCCCCTTGTATCCCCAATTTTCATCTCTTTTGTACGTCTCGTACGCAAATAATTGTTATAGTCCTTAGGAATGATTATCAATTCCACCTACCCTTCTAGCCATTAATCCAATACTTGCTTTTGATGCAATTCTAGAACTATCTGCCAATTCAACTTCAACAGCTTGAGCAGGATTAATTTTTCTTTGAGATCTAAGGAATATACGCTTACGAGGAGAAGCTAATACATGTGTATGTTTTTCCACAAATTTTACAACACTATATTTATCATTAAATCTACTACTAATCTTCTGTTGAAAATATTTTAAGAATAAACAAAGTTTACTCAAAGAAATCCAACATAAATCCGAAAATAATCAAATCCAAAAAATAGACTGAACAAAAACTTAAAAGTAGTTTAGGAACAAACTCACCTAATTATAGAATCAGGTAATAGAGTTGTCCTTAAAGGTTGATTTGCGCCACCCAGAGCAATATTCGATGTGAACGGCTTTCCGACGGAACAACCCCAGGATTAGACTATAGTAATAACCTTTGTGTTGGACGCACTCCACACAAAGATTCAAGAACAACCTTCTTCTATAATCTCTTTCCTTTGTTACCTTTCCAGAAAATGAAAGAAAAGAAAAAAGATTTTCATGGTTTTTTCACAGCCACGGAGCCACCAATTCTATAATGTCTTTCCTTTATTACCTTTCCAGAAAATGAAGAAAAGAAAAAAGATTTTCATGGTTTTTTCACAGCCACGGAGCCACCAACCAGGAAGAGAGCAAAATAATGATGCTAATAAAGAAGGTATATTGGCGTGAGTAATAAGCTGCTGGAAGTGCTTTTTAAGGAGGTCTCTCAGCTTGTTTAATAAGCTAATGGGCTGTCAGGCAATTAATAAAAATTTGACTAGCAACGGGCCAAAACCAACGGCCAGAAATGCTTGAGCCCAACACATAATAAAATTCTGGAAAGTGAAAACAATGGGACCGAATATTAAACTGATATGGACCACATAAAAGCCCATTTCTACTTAGACCCCCATATCATTGAAATTTCACAACAGCTTATAAACACTAGGGAGAGTTCACTTTTAAGCAACTTGGGACTCAATGAAAAAGCTTTGTGTTTGGAACACACTTACACCAATATCTTCATCTCTGCCAAGCAACCACATCTTGTTTCTGGACGATGGCTGTTCACATTGTCATCTCTTTTGTCCTTTACTCGTATACCTTCGCAAGAACAACAAAAAACTCTATCCAACCATTTATCTATGCCATATTTATGCCCCTTACTTCGTCTAATACTAAATCCAACTACGCAAGCATAATTATTATAGAAATTATATGCTTCTTGCTCAGTCTCAAACTCCATGCCTGATTTTGGAATCACTTCTTCTATTATATTAGAATGAATTTCATCTTTTTCATCTACCCAGATAGGTTCTACCAATTCAACTATCATGGATGAGTCATTATCTTCAAAATCCAATTTTTGACTTGATTGACGTCCAATACTAGTATGATTATCACTTCCATCCATTACCTTAAACATCAAACAAAAGCAACATAATTGTTAATATGTGTGAAACCATAATGTTAGTATGATTTATATTTTAATGCACGCACAAAGTTATATATATAACTGCAGTTTATCTAACAGTATAATCAAGTCGATATATTGTATTAGAAAATTTTCTTCTAACACTCTATAACCTTTATAAAATAGGGTAATTCTACCGTACCTATATGGGTACGGTACCTCTAATAGATAAAATCTTACATCAATGATACCAATATCACACATGATGGTACCTACCTCACATATGATAGTACCTACCATCACATTACTTAGTACTCTAAATTTTTATTTATTATTTAAATTTAATATATATAAAAAATCAGATAATACTAACATCACATTAGATAGTACTAACATCACATATGATGATACTTATATCACATTTGATAGTATCAATTGAGTGGGTACCATACCCACAAAAAGAGTATGGGTATTGTAGAATAACCCTATAAAATAAAATATATAAAAAATAACAATGGACATTTAGAATAAGAGCAAGTACTTACTGTCATATTTTTTTTCTAAGAGTTAGGACTAGGCCTTCTCGTCCACCTTCACGTCAACAATTTTTTCTTTTGCAATTGCAACTAAAGCAAAAATATTGTGGAACATAAAACAGAGCGGCTAAAGAAAAATGGGATTGTCGCTAGAGAAAGAGAAAAGAAAAAAGGGCGCTGCTAAATCCACACCATGGTGTGAAACAGTGTTTTCACACCATGGATGTGGCAACTTATTATTTGTCCACATAGCAAATGGGTCCCGCGTGAAAAACCCGCAAAACACATCAAGAATTGAGTTATTCCTATTGCCAAACAAGGTAAAAATTGTGCACAAAGGTGAGAAATAGGTGATTAGCGTTTTTTTTTTTTTTTTTTTCTCCTTCGTCTGGTCTCCTTCTTCATCCAGCTTTCATTATTCATTAAGGACGCTAGTTTTCTCCAGAAAATGCATAGAGGCAACAAGATGAAATGTGGAGATTTTTTTTTCATTTGGGTTTTTGTATTTGTAGACAAACAATTTTATTCTTTTGGGATTATGTATGTTTTTGCACTTTCTCCACTGCGTCAACGTCAACCAATGCTCCCAATTCCATGCTTTTGCATTTTTCCCTCTTGAATTTTTTTTTTATCTGATTAATGGAGATGCAAAGCTTTACGTGTACTGGTAGCTTTGTGGGTATGGGTTTTTGGCATGGGTTTGTGGTGGTTTCATGGTTGTGGGTTTGTGGGTATTATGGGTTTGTGGTGGCTCCGTGGCTATGGGTTTGTGGTGAATCTGTGGCTATGGGTTTGTGGGTATGGCTTTCCGACTGTGATTTGTGGTTGTGGTGGCTTTGTGGTTGTGGGTTTTTGGTGGTTGTGATATGTGGTTGTGGGTTTATGATGACTGTGGGTTCGTGGTGGCTTCGTGGCTGTGGGTTGCGGGCTTGGGTTGTGGTGGTTTGGTGTGGGTTGCCGGCATGTGGTGGTTTGTTGTGGGTTAACTGCCGGAGTGTTGTGGTTGGGGAGTGTGGGAAAAAAAAATAAAGAAAATGAATTATTAAATTGTGGGAAACAAATAATGAAAAATTAATTATTTTATATTGTTACCCAAATATCAACCTAAGAGGGGGGTGATTTAGGTTGAGGCAAACTTTTTCGATTTAAATGCGGAATTAAAAGAACTATCTTCAAATAGCAAATGTTGATTTAGCAAATGTTTGATCACAATTTAATTGCAATATAGATATGATATGAAATCAAGCGCAAGTATATATATAAGCAATTAAATATGTAAAAGATAGAGAGAGAGAGAGAAAATCAAACACGATGATTGTTATCGAGATTCGGCTTCCGTGCCTACGTCCCCGCCTCAAGAACACTTCTTGAGGA
>BKZX01032716.1:113683-160887 GCA_014362285.1 Fagus crenata
AAAAAAAAAAAAAAAAAAAAAAAAAAAAAAAAAAAAAAAACTTTATTATTTCCAATCTCAACCAAAATCAACCAAACCCTCAAAAAAATATTAAACCCAACAAAACCTTCAACTTTTATTATTTCGAAACCCTAAAAAAATCATCCAAACCCTCACAAATACAATCAAATCCCAACTTCAAACATCAAAACTTTGTTATTCTCAAACCCAAATATAAAACCCAAATCTTTAAACCCAAATCAGATCTGAAATCAACACTTTCAAATCCCAACTCTTTCAAACTTCAAACTTCAATAGAGGAAAAACCTTCGAGAGAGAGAGATCCATGGCTTCATGAGGATAGATCGGGGAAATGAGGAGTAGAAATTCGGGAGGAGAGAGCAGAGCATTTGGGAGGAGAGAGAGTGAAATTTTCAGAAATAATGGGTGTTTGGTTACAAGGATAGTGGAAATTAGAATAGCAAACCGGGAATAACCGGTTTGTCTTTTAGTGGTGGTGTGAAACAGTTCTTTCACACACGGTGTGAAAAAATCATTTTCCTAAAAAAATTTAATGTTCCATCCAAAATAACAACGTGATGTTTAATGTTTCTGTGAGAAGCCAGTCACTAACGTCAGTAAACGTTAGTAGTGTTAAAGATGGTAAAAAAATTAAAGCAAACACATGTCTTTATGTGGTTGGTGAAACATTATGTGGAGCATATAGAGTGTTTAGTTTTATACGTACCACCACCACTGTCATCCTCCACTTTCATGTGCATCATTGGATTCCAATGTCACGGGCTCCAAAATTCCATAACCAACCAATATATTTTGAAAGCAAAGAAATAGACTGATGTCGTTCAATAATAAATGTTGCTTGTAGCACAATGTGTAAAGGGTTGTTGATCCTCAGGGAGTTTGTGCTTTCAAAAGACAATGTAATTAACTGTTTAAAAGGGTAAAATGGATTTGGTTTATGAAAATTTAATATGTAAAATGCACTAGGGTTTTAGGGTGTTTCTCTATACCAGTATAATTCCCTTGCAATCCCGGTTAAAAACCTTGTTCTAATAACAGTATACAATTGATTATTTTCCTTTAAAGAGCTTTTGACTTGGTTGAACTAAAAGAACTCAGGAACACTATATAACCGGAGAAAATAAAGTGGCTAGAGTAATATTTAGAAAAACCTTTCAATTTTATAAATCACGATACCTAATTAAAACCATGAATTATTCTCCCTTAATCATAAGAAAAATATGATTTAACTTATAGAAAGTACGGAATAAAACATACATCAATAGGCATCAAATATTCAACAATCAAATGTAATTAAATAATAAACTAAGAGATTACAAAGTACTCATACCGTTATATAGAAAACATAACCTTTAGCCCTAGCAAGGAGCTTAGGCGGCCATGAGAGTGAAAACCTAACTTAGGAGAGATAAGTCTGTCTAATCTCCACCGTCTAATCTAAACCCTGTTATTAACCCTAATCTCATCTCTAATTCGGACTTCAGACCCTAAACAGATTGGGTCCAATGGGCCTTGAGTTTGGAGAGCTTTAAAACACAATTAGGCTTTCTTTAAAACTGATTTCGCACGAATCTAGTCGCCTGGATTTTCATTAAATTGTCTCTTGGACTTTCTGCCTGATTTGGATTAATTAATCCAATTGCCTGGATTACCATCCAGTTGACTGGATTCTCAAATTCTTGAAGTCTAGAGTTTCTGCCTGATTCTAGACAATCAATCCAGTGGCCTGGATCACCATCCAGTTGACTGGATTCTTCAATTTTGAGTTCTGGAGTTTCTGCCTTAGAATCCAGTCTGCTGGATTGTGGTTCAGCACCTCTTTTCTTCTCTTTTACTCCTTCTAGCTTACACCAACTTACTCCAATCTGATCCAGCTTGTACTCCAAATTAGCATCTAAGGGATTAAATTAATACACTTAAATACATAAGTCATGTAATTCAATGAATTGAACAACAAACATCCATTTAAGTGTAATTAGACATGTAATGCTATATAATCTCAATAGAATCTCTCTAAAATGCATGTAAATAAGTCATATTTCATGACTTATCACACCCCCAACCTGAATTTTGCTAGTCCCTAGCAAACTAAAAACAATGAAAACAACAAAACATAAATGAAACAAACTAACAAAGCCACTTTCGCTGACACTCTCGATTGCATTTAACATATGCAATAAGCCTTTAAACCCCTAGGTATCCCTAGTGGACAAGTTATAGTCTCGTGAGGGTTTACCAGAAGTGATACCCACAAACACTATCAAATGCTTAGTCTTGATTCACAGTAAACACATACAACATCATACTATCAAATGAGAATAAAGTATCACACAAACAATGGTTTTCAATCATGAGCAAGTTTAAACAAATCAACCTCAATTCAAATCTTTAGAAATTTTAACTAGGCCACAATCACTTGAAATTAAGCATTAAAAGCTCAAGTTCCTTGATGTGTCAAGTGAACTAACTTAGAATCATGGGACTTCAATATCTTTCCAACATGATGATGAAGGACAATGTAATTCTCATTAGAAGAACCAACCAAGGCATAATTTATTTATTTATTTTTTTTTGTATGAGGACTGTGCAATGTCTAACTCCATTAAGCTTTCTAATTGACCCATGTAACAAGTGTTAGACCAATGACTCCTGAACCAGTTGGCTCAAGGGGCACTAGGTGTAGAGACACCACTAAGAGTTTACTTACTTGAGTAAAAAAGGCTATGAAGTTAGACTAGTCACTCATATCTCAACCATGTGAATTGTTTACCTCTTTTGACATAGGCTCTCATGGTTAGATATAGATTTTTTTTTTTTCCCTTTCTACAAAGGTTAATCAACTAACAAGTCAACCACTTTTAATTTAGTAACAATTGGATGCATATTTCATTTCCCATAGATTACATGTTAGTGTGCTATTGTTTAGTTTAAAGTGTACAAGTATAACACACTCAATATTCAAAAACAAGCAATAGATGGCCATGTTCAAATATCTCAATCAAATAATCATATGTTCATATGCTTAAGCTCACTAATGATTTCAAACCAAAGTTCACAGTTCAACCAAATTCTCAAAGATAACAATAAAGCATGTGAATATAGCATAAATCAAAGACATCATTGCAAACCAAACAATTTTTTTTTTTTTTAAATAAAGGAAAACAATCAAAACAAATGGTTTCTAAACTACTCAACAAGAAGCAATAAAAAGTTCATCAAACAATCAAAACATTCTACACTCCCCACAACTTAAAGTTGACATTGTCCTCAATGTTCAAACTAATGCATGTGAGAATAAGATACAAGTCATTAAATGAAAGTACAAGGGAAAAGGAAAGAAAGCATCTGATATTATGAGCAACTCCTTAAGCTATTTCCTGCAAATTTGTTAGACACCCAAAACAAAACAAAACAAATAAAAAACAAAAACAAAATAAACTAACTAATGTATAATTACAAGGTAGAAATAGAAAAATCATCCCCCTGAATAGGATCTCCAAAGGAATAGTTGCTTCCTCTGGCACTCTTCATCCTGGCAACATGCAAATCCACTCCTTTGGAACTGTTCAGCAATTTCTTTGAAAGTCTTGTATCTTGAAGTGTTTTCCTCTTCGTTTTGTGCCTTTTAAAGAACTTGGTTTTTTCATCTTCCTTCTCAATTTCCTGATCCTCACTCATCTTTGAAGGAACTTCCACAGAAGAAGTGGCATGTAGTTTAATGGATGCACATGGTAAATCTCTTGGTAGTTGCTTCAACTTTAACTTAGGTGCATTTGGGTATGCATGTAAGAACTTCTTCTTGCTTCTTGGAGACTTCTTAGCTTCAACTACTTGTTCTTCTTTCAACATCTGAGAAGAATCCAACAAAGAAGAAAAGTCAGATAATTTAACATCAGATTTTAACTCAATTGAAGCAACAAAATTAACAGGATGAGTTTCAAAAGGGTTAGAAAAACAATTTTTATTAAACTCTTCTTGAGGTGCTACCTCAATGAGGTTCACATATTCACACTCTTCGTCCACCAATTGTTGTGGGTTCACATTGAAAATGTTAAGCTCCGCAGTCATAGAACCAAAGGTGATCTTCATTCTTTCATTCCTGCAATTGAACAAAGCATTAGCTGTGGCAAGGAAAGGTCTACCCAAGATGATAGGAATGTTAGCACTAGGATGTAAAGTAGGTTCAATATCCAAAATGATAAAATCAATAGGATAATAGAAATTTTCAACATTTACCAATACATCCTCAACCACCCCCCTCGGCTTCCTTACAGAGCGGTCTACTAATTGTAAAGTAACAAATGTGGGTTTTAACTCACCTAACTTGAGTTGTAGATACACAGAGAAAGGAAGCAAATTTACATTGGCCCCAAGATCTAATAATGCACGCTCAATCATGTAATCTCCAATAGTATAAGAGATTGTAAGGCAGCCTGGATCCTTGTACTTTGGTGGAACCTTGTGTTGGATGATTGCACTTACTTGTTCTGTCAAGAATATGGTCTTCTTTACATGATGCTTTCTCTTGACAGTGCATAAGTACTTAATTACCTTGGCATAGAGTGGCATTTGCTTGATGATATGCAATAAAAGCAAGTTAACCTTAACTTGATGCAAATGCTCCAAAATCTCACTGGTGACATCCAAATTCTTCGGTAATTTCAGGGCTTGTGGGAATGGTGCAGGGAATGGACATTTTTCAATGTCATTAAATTGAGCTATCCTAATCTCATTTTTTTCAACTGGGGTCTCCTTGGATTTCTCATTAGCTTTAGGAGCACCCATTCCAATTTCCTTACCACTCCTCAAAATGGTAACAGACTTAACTTCCTCAAACTTATCTGTGTTGACAACCTTTAGACTCTGATTATTAGGATTAGGTTGAGTTTGGGAAGAAAGCTTCCCTCTTTTAGTCCTACTCAATGCATCTGTAAGTTTAGCAACTTAGCTCTTGGTCTCTCTCATCTCTTCATCTATTCTTGTAAACATGGTCTCAAATCTTTGATTTTGTTCACATTGTTTCTGTATGAAAGTATAAAGCACATCCTCCAAAGGTGGCCTAGATGATGATCAAGTGGTATGTGAGGTGTCAAAATTCCTTGGACTAGTGGGATTCAACACATGGTCACTCTTATAACTCAAATACAGATGACTTCTCAGATTTGGGTTATAATTGTTCGAATATGAAGAATTATTTGGCCTGTATTGGTTGAATGCACACACTTGTTTTTCAAGCACATTTAGGAAATGAGACAATGACTTATATGCACTTGTGGTGTGATCTATCTCTTGGAAAATCCGGCATGCCTCCATAACTTCCTCTCTGTAAATAGCATTTACACCTCTACTTCCTTTCAGCTTGACTGTCTTTATCTCCTTAGTCAACAAACTGATCTTGGCACTCATATTGTCATCTTCCCTTAGTCTGAAAATACTACCACCAGATGTGGTAGTACTACTTCTATTCCAGTCTGTGGAATCCAAAGGACTTGGTCCATTACAGGTGTTGGAATTCTCAGCTATCTCATCCAAGTAGTCCATAGCATCTTTAGGCTCCTTCTGTAAGAATCCACCTCCACATGCAACTTGAACGAACTAGCGGTCTCTCGGTTGGAGTCCCTCATAGAAATAACTTACCAACTCCAAGTGTCATGGGGCAAAAGTTATAGGTGTTCTTGAATCTTCCCCAAGCCATGAATAATGTCTCATCATTTCCTTGGGCAAAATTAGAGATCTTCCTCTTTACTTGTTGGACTTTGTGGGGAGGGAAAAATTTCTTATAGAACTCTTGGGTCATCTCCCTGCAATTTCTTATGGACCTAGGTTTCAATGTGTACAACCAACCCTTAGCCTTGTCCTTGAATGAGAATGGGAAGAATCTCAGCTTAGCTATCTCAATCACATTCTGTGCATAGAAACTACCAATCACTTCCTCAAAAGCTCTCACATGCACATAGGGATTTTCATTCTCCATTCCTCTAAAATTAGAAAGTATGGCCATCAGTCTTTGTTTGATCTCCATATGAGGTGCATTTGGAGGAAACATGATGCATGAGGGATAAAGCTCTGAGTAGGGTGTAACAGCTAATACGTGGTCCTCTTAGGTGCCTCAGGTGGAACTACTCCTTCTCTTTCTTCAAACATAATAGAAGATATGGGTGAGCTTGTAAGTGCATCAAATAAACTTCCAAAGATTGCTTCAAAAGTTTCCAATCTGTCTTTACTGTTTCTAACCCAAACGCTCATGCACAGTAAAACAAAACAGATCAAAGCAACAAAATAAACAAACAAAAGAAAATAAATAAAAGAAAAACAGAATTAAGAGAGAATGAAACAAAGTTACCAATAGAGTAATCCATCAGTAACCTTGTCCCACGGAATTGTCTCTTGAATAAGCCGAAACTCCCCGGCAACGGCACCAAAAATTGATGTCATTCAATAATAAACAGTGCTTATAGCACTATGTGTAAGGGGTTGTCGATCCTAAGGGAGCTTGTGGTTTCAAAAGACAATGTAATTAACTATTTAAAAGGATAAAATGGATTTGGTTTATGGAAATTTAATATGTAAAAGGCACTAGGCTTTCAAGGTGTTTCTCTATACCAGTATAATTCCCTTGTAATCCCGGCTAAAAACCTTGTTCTAATAATAGTATGCAATTGATTATTTTCCTTTAAAGAGCTTTTGACCCAGTTGAACTAAAAGAACTCAAGAACACTATATAACCGGAGAAAATAAAGTGGTTAGAGTAACATTTAGAAAAACCTTTCAATTTTATAAATCACGATACCTAATTAAAACCATGAAGTATTCCCCCTTAATCATAAGAAAAACATGATTGAACTTATAGAAAGTACGAAATAAAACATATATCAATACGTATCAAATATTTAACAATCAAATGTAATTAAATGATAAACTAAGAGATTACAAAGTACTCATATTGTTATACAGAAAACATAGCCCCTAGCCCCAACAAGGAGCTTAGGCGACCATGAGATTGAAAACCTAAACTTGGGAGAGAGAGAGAGTAAGTCTATCTAATCTTCACCGTCTAATCTAAACCCTCTTATTAACCCTAATCTCATCTCTAATTCGGACTTCAGACCCTAAATAGATTAGGTCTAATGGGCCTTGAGTTGGGAGAGCTTTAAAACACAATTGGACTTTCTTTAAACTGATTTCGCGGGAATCCAATCACCTGGATTTTCATTAAATTGCCTCTTGGACTTTCTGCCTGATTTGGATTAATTAATCCAATCGCCTGGATCACCATCCAGTTGACTGGATTCTTCAATTTTGAGTTCTGGAGTTTCTGCCTTAGAATCCAGTCTATTGGATTCCTATCCAATCTACTGGATGTACCAATCCAGTTGATTGGATGTCAATCCAGTCTATTGGATTGTGGTTCGGCACCTCTTTTCTTCCTTTTTGCTCCTTCCAACTTGCACTAACTTGCTCCAATCTGATCTAGCTTGTACCTGCAATCAAACATAGCCCAAATTAACATCTAAGGGATTAAATTAATACATTTAAATACAAAAGTCATGTAATTGATTGAATTGAACAACAAATATCCATTTAAGTGTAATTAGACATGCAATGCAATATATTCCCAATAGAATCTCTCTAAAATGCATGAAAATAAGTCATATTTCATGACTTATCACAAACATCTAACCAAACCAATTTGAGTGCGAAGATGTAGAATATAACAAAATATTTCAATATCAATCTATTTCGACTTATCATTTCGAGATTACTGTTTATTGAATATACATACATACATACATATACCTATGTCTTCATCACATATTTTTATATCTAAATTATCAATTCAAAACCAAATAATGCACATTTTTAATATCATTATTGCATAACAAGGAGGTTTATAATATCTCATTATATAACAAGGAGTCCATTAATTTATGATAAATCAATAGCTTAGGCCAATTGGACCAAATTTCAAAATATCAAATGAAAAAAAAAAATTATGATGAATCAAATCGATAGCTCAAATTTCTCAAGAAAATAATATCAAATCAAACAACCATTCAAACCTCATATTTTAAGAATGAAATAAAGGAAAAAGTTCATAAAATAAAAAAAGTTGGTGTTTCATTGAAATTTAGTGGAACGGACTTGGAATTGACTAGAATTTAGGCCGAAATTGAACGAGCTGATGATTTGTATCAGTTAAGTAAGCGGATTGGAATTTTCCGACTATTTCGATTAGAACAGAACAAAATTGATAATTTTGTTATACTACATTTGTTAAATGATAAATTTTCCATTTTGAATCATAGCAAAATAAGAAGAAAGGCAAAATAACAGTTTAATTTTTTATATTATCCCTTAGTTTTTCAAAAATAAAAAATTTTATTATATCATACTATCTCTAATATAAAATGACAAATATTTTTTTTCAACCACAATATTCTTACTTGTTGGTTAATCATGTCATTTCAAAACATTTGAAATGTTTTGGAGACGGAATCAAAAGGGGCGGTGGTAGCCTTCCAGAAAAGAAAAAGAAAAAGAGGTGGTTTTATTTATTATTTATTTTTAGATTGAAAAGAGATGGTTATGTATGCGAATTGGTCATCAAAGTTGGCTTCTGAATGGGATGGCAATATGGCATACTCGGTCAATACCTACCTCTCTCTCTCTTCCTTTATCTTTGATAACAGCACCCACCCAAAAATGAAAGGAGCCAAAAGAAGGGAGTATTGTTGTTATATGTCTCTCTCGGAGTCTATTCCCCTTTTTTATTATGTGATTGAAAACCTATTCTTGAATTTTTTTTATGCCACCTTGAAAATCAATAAGAAAATATTTTGATGACTCGTAAAAAAAATTATTAATATATATATTTTTTTAATTTTAAATAATTATATGGATAAATATTTTGTTCGCAAAAACAGACCTTAATAGGGAAGCATTTTTCTATGTTTTGGAACATTTGGAATCTTAAATGAAAAAATTAACTTTAAATTCATAATTTACACACACACACAAACACACACACACACAAAAAAAAAAAAAAAATGAAGGAAAGATGATTGGGGTTTGAGAAAAAATGTTATTTTAAAAAAAGTCAATGGTCCTTCAATACCAATTAGTTAGTGAATGCTAATTAACAATCAATCAATGATTACTTTGTGAAGAGAAAGAAGCCGAAGAAATAAATGTCTCAATTGAGAGTATTTTTTTATGGTATAAAGTTCATTTGTGATGAGTTATGGAATATGTGACATTTTGAAAAATAATTAAATAAATTCCACTCTACTTGCTTGAAAAATATTTTCGTTTCCATACACTTGTTTCTTTTAAAAATAAAAAATAAAAAATATTATGTTAAACTTGTTTTCTATTGACAAAAAAACACTTTAATAACTTTTTCCACCGTATTGAATTCCATAGAATACGTCATAAAAAAAATAAAAAAAAATAAAAAAAACAATTGAATTCCATAGAGTAAAAATATTCGAAATCGTTTTCCAAAAAATAAAAATATTCCACAAAAACGTATCGATTACGGCAGCCTATAGTCAATGATGCCGTCTAACGACCGAAATAATTGGAATGGATTTCAAGGTCCAGACACGGTTTTAATAGTCAATGATGCCCTAAAACAATTTTGAATTTCAATATCATTTCCCTTTCTCTTTATGAACATATACACAACAGTCTCTACTTCGATTCAGATCATATAGTCTCGTTTTCATTTGTCGTTTGAATCAAAATTTCATTTCAGTTTCTGTGTTGTCATCCTCTCATTTTATTTTTCTCCACTTCTTAAAAAAAAAAGGTTTAGATTCTTCCAACTTCTCAATTTCCTGTCCGAAGCCTTGGATTTCTTGATTTGATTTCTTATTACTCTTTGTTTATGCTATTGCCTCTTCAATTTGGCTCAGTAGTCCGAGTGGTAGCGGAAAACAACCAGGAACTCCTTCTTCATTGACAATTTGTGGTATTATCCTAAAAAGTAAAGAGAGGTATTTGTCTTCTAAATTTCCTTTTTCTCATTTGTTATTTTATTTGATTCTCGCTTTACTTTGCTTGTAAATTGTAATGAAGGTCCATTGTTTGATTTTATTCCGCATCTATTACCCCAAAAGAAAAGGCAGAAGAAAGAAAGAAAGAAATAATGGAAGCAAGAATTGTGATCGTTTATTCCTAAGACATTAATATAATTGTCTTTATTAGAATTTGGAACGAAAATTAATTAATAATGTTGCGGTGAAACCCAAAATATTTTTCAGTTTATGAAATGTTAAATTATTAATTTGGTCCTTCAGTTATAAGATAAATTTCAATTTAATCCTCAACCTTAAAAATCAAGTGAATTGTTATCCGATTCCTTGGCCTACTTTATATCTAAATTTTAACATAATTAATAGTCAAACTTAACTAAATTTAGAATTTTTTACACTTTCTAGAATAATCTTTTAACATGTACATCTATTTGCTACATTAGCTAATTTTGTTAAAATTTAATTGGTGGAAAGATCCACTGATGGTATTGATTTGATTTAGAAAGTCAAGTGGTTAAATTGACATAATTAATAGATGAATGACTAAATTGACACAATTATTAATTGAGAGACTAAGATGAAATTTATCCAATTACTCAAGGACCAGATTAGTAATTTAACTTTTATGAAATTACTAAAGGTACCATGTATTTTACCTTATAAAGTTTACCAATTGCATCATAAACTTAACAAATAAACCATAGATTCACATCGCTTACTTGTTGAAACTTGAAAGCATAAACAGAATGGTTTTTTTTTTTATGAAAGCATAAATAGAATGGTTGATCATTAATTTAATGATTTTTTTAATGTTTTTGATAATTCGATAGTTGGAAAAGAAATTTGAACCCTGGATGTATTTGTTGGAGAAACCTGGAGATACAAACCAATTGAGTTATAACTTCTTGGCTTTTGAAGTTTTTAAGATCTTACCCTTTTTAGTTGTACAAATGAAGAGAACTATAGGATAAAGAGAAATTCCCCATCCTTTTTAGTAAAACCATTTGGAGCCCCTAGCAAATTATTAAGAAAATTTAGTTGCTGTGACGATATCTTTATGAGAGGAAGATTAGAAAGACTATCAAGATGTGAAATCATTGTAATGCACCAACTACAACCCTTCTCTTTATCTTTTTCCTCTCCAACCTTAGTTCTTTGATGGCTTGAATTTGTTGAGAATAAGAAGAGAGAGAGAAGAGAGAGACTGAAAGTGAGTAAAATAGCTCTGTATAATATATTCAGTGAATAAATTAATACACGGAACTGCCTTTATATAAGCAGAGTAGTGTGTGCAGTACAAATATATTGGGCTTAAAGCCCAGTAAGCCTATAATAAGCCTATAATATATACTAACATCCCCCCTTAAACACAAAGTGGTGACGAAGAAGCCATCTTGAGTTTGGACACAAGATCACGTAAGCGTCTCGGTGGATGGGACTTGGTGAATACATTAGCAAATTGGTCCTCAGAGGAGACAGATAGTAAGTGAAGAGCACTCTGCTAAAGATGATGACGAATGAAGTGACAATCGATCTTAGTGTGCTTGGTGCGCTCATGAAAAACATCATTATGGGCAATGTGAATAGCACTACGATTGTCACAGTGAATAGGAGTTCTGGTGGTCTGGGGAGCACCCATGTCAGTTAAGAGCCAACGAAGCCAAAGGAGTTCTGAGGTGGCATTGGCGAGAGCACAGTACTCAGCTTCAGTACTGGAACGAGCAACAACGGACTGTTTCTTGCTACGCCAAGAGATAAGAGAGGAACCTAGTAAGAAGCAATAACCTGTGGTAGAGCGACAATCAGTGGGATCTCCGACCCAGTCTGCATCAGCATAGGCGCGTAACTCAAGGGAAGACTGTGCTGAGAAGTGAAGACCATGAAAGAGCGTTCCCTTTATATACCGAAGAATACGAAGAACTACAGCATAATGAGTGGAGCGAGGAGCAGACATGAACTGACTAACCAGATGAACAGTATAAGTAAAGTCTGGACGGGTGACAGTAAGATAGATGAGACTGCCCACCAACTGTCGGTATAGAGTAGCATCAAAGAGAGGCTCACCATCAGTAGTATTGAGCTTGACATTAATCTGTAAGGGAGTGGAAACAGTCTTGCTATCAGTGAGACCGGCCTTAGAGAGAAGATCAAAAGCATACTTGGCCTGAGAAATATAGTAACCATCAGAAGAGGAGGTGACTTCAAGACCGAGAAAGTAGCTAAGAGTGCCAAGATCTTTCATCTCAAAATGTTGACTAAGGAACTTCTATAGATCACGGATGCCTGCAGTGTCATCACCTGTAATAATCATGTCATCAACATAAAGAAGAATAAGAGTGATACTAGTAGACGTATGGCAAATGAAGAGAGCTGAATCATAGGAACTAAAGGTGAAACCTTACTGAGCAACCACAAAACTGAACTTAGCAAACCAGGCCTGAGGAGCTTGTTTAAGGCCATAGAGAGCACGGTGAAGGTGACAAACTTGATTCTAAGAATCAAGGTAGCCAGGAGGTGGTTGCATGTAGACTTCCTCAAGAAGATCACCATTGAGGAATGCATTTTTCACATCCATCTGAAACAGAGACCAATGACGAACAGCAGTAATAGCAAGTAAGGATCGAACAGAGGTAAGACGGGCAACAGGAGCAAAAGTCTCCTCATAATCAATGCCATTCCTGAGTGAATCCCCTAGCAACCAGGCGAGCCTTATAACATTCAACGAATCCATTAGCCCGAGTCTTGATCTTATAGACCCATTTACAATCAACTGCAAACTTGCCAAGAGGTAAAGTGGTCATATCCCAACTATGAGTCTTGTGAAGTGCATCAAGTTCATCAGCCATAGCTTGCTGCCAAAGAGGATTAGTGCTAGCCTCACGATAGGAATGAGGCTCATGGAGAGTAGCGTGGGTAAAGTAACAATGATAATCAGTAAGATAAGAAAGAGGAGCTCTTACCCGAGTGGAACGATGAATATCTGTGGGAGACTCTGATGGTGCAGGATCCGAATCAGGCGAGCCAGTAGCTGGGGACAGAACTAAAGATGGGACATCTGAAGAGCTAGAAGGCAGGGTAGAGTCCCTCACAGGGTCAGGGTAAAGATCAATGGAAGGATCAGTGAAAATGGGAGTCGTGGAGGAAGAGATAAAGGGAAAATATTGGCGACTAGAAAAAGTCTGATGTTCCCAAAATTCCACATGACGAGAGATACGAAGGTGACGAGATATGGGATCATAGCAGCAAAAACCCTTTTGAGATATACCATAGCCAAGAAAACAACACAGCTGAGACCGTGGTTCGAGTTTGTTTCGTTCATGGGAAGGAAGAGAGACAAAACAGACACAATCGAATACTCAAAGAGAGGAATAGTTTGGGAGTTTATCATATAGTAACTCAAAGGGAAATTTCTTGTGAGTAGTAGGTGAGGGAATACGATTTATGGTGTAAACGACAGTGAGAGCCGCTTCACCCCAACAACGCTAAAGGACAGAGGCAGATATGAGGAAGGTACGCATAACATCAAGAATGTGACGAAGTTTGCGTTCGGCATGACCATTTTGTTGAGAGGTATAGGGACAGGAATAGTGGAGAAGGGTGCTATTAGAATCCAAAAGGGAGAGGAAAGATTTATCATGATATTCTTGGACATTATCTGACCGGAAAACCTTAATTGTGCGAGAAAATTGAGTTTGAATCATTTTGTGGAAAGTTTGAAAAATAGGAACAAGGTCAAAACGATGTTTTAACATGTACATCCAAGTGAATTTAGAATAATCATCAACAAATATCACAAAATAGTGAGATCCCTCCTCAGTGGTAAATGGAGCAGGACCCCAAATATCAAAATGAACAAGATCAAAAGGTGCAGAAGAAAAAGAGTCATTGTTATTAAATGGTAATTTTGTTTGTTTGCCAAATTGACAAGACTTACAATCAAATTTATGAAAACTAACAGACCCTAAGTGACCTTGAGAAGCTAATAATTGAAGACGAGATAAAGATGCATGACCAAGACGAGAATGCCATAAGTCTGGAGATAAGGTGGTTGTGGCAGCAACAGAGGAAGAGACCATATGTGAGGGAATCTGCAAGTTGCATAGCTCAAATAAAAGTCCAATCTTACGGCCTGTCCCTAGCAGCTTGCCCGTCAGTGGATCCTGCACATCAACACCATGATTAGAAAAGTGATGATCAAAACCAAGTTCACAAAGTTGACCAATAGAAAGAAGATTAAGGGACAACTTCGGAACAAGATATGTATTAAGGATAGTCAAATCAGGAGAAGAGATAGTGTCGATGTGACTAATAGACATATGTGAGCTATCAACAGTGTAAATAATAAGGGAAGGAGCTAAAGGCGTCTTTTGAGAAAAATGAAAAGCATGAGGAGTCATGTGATTACAGCAAGCGAAGTCTAGGAGCCAAGATTTGTTACTTGAGGTGACTGAAAAGGCAGGGGAAGGTTAAGACATATACTGATGAAACATACTCTCAAGTTGAGAGACAGTGACCACAGGATCATCAATAGAGGCAGAACTCACAGCGGCTGCTTGTGGACGAGGAAAAGTACCACGGGACTGATGTTGTTTCCGTTTGTCATCCTTTTTCTTATGGTAGCACTCAGTGATGTCATGACCTGGTTTTTGACAATACGTGCAAATACGACGAGGTCGATCAGAAGAAGAAGATGAGGACGGGGTGAAGCTAGGACAACATCTAAAGAAGACAAATGATGGTGAGGACGCCGATTTTCTTTAGAAATAAGCTCCTTGACAACAGCATCAAGTGAAGGAAGAAAAGAGCGACTAAGCAGAGCAGCTCGAATAGGTTCAAAGTCCTCACGGATACCCATCATAAACTGTGTGAAGCGACGACAATCTTTGTACTTGGCAAAAAGATCGATGTCTTCAGCATATCGGAGTGGTGGATCAGCAGCAGCTAGTTGTTCCCATATAGAAGCAGTCTGTGAGTAATAATCAGAAATAGACTAACCTGATTCTTGGCACATCTGATAAAGCTTGATTTCAATATGAAATTCCAAGGTAAAGTCATAAGTGCAGTTGTATCAAGTGGCCAAGAAAGACTAGGCCACTTGACCTGTTTCCAATCGAGAAAGAGACTGCTAATGGTAGGCACAGAGGTGTTAATGAACCAGGAAAGGATCCTACATTGGATGCTTTCCCATTCCCATTCCTTAAGACGTGCCTCAAAATCATCAACCTGGTCGACTGCGTCAACTACAGAGTCACCATCAGAACTATCGAAGTCTGTGACAAGCCCAGACATTGGTTTTGGAATGTCACCAGTAACATAACGCCAAAGTAGGCGCCCTTTAAGAAAAACAATCATGTTTTGGGACCAAGCATGATAAAAAGTGGGACCATCAAGAATAATAGTGATGAGATGTGTAATCTCATGACCTAAAGTAGAACCCATACCTGGAAGAGCCGGATGAGAAAACAAACTTAAAAAATGGAATCTACCGTGAAGGACAATGGTTTTTTTTTTTTTTTTTTTTTTTTTCCGGTCAACGACGGTAGTCAACGGTCAAAGGCGGCGGTCACTAGGGCTGACGTGGCGCTGACGCACTAGGGCTGATGTCAGCGTGACGTCACTAGGGCTGACATGGCATGGCAGAGAAACGCGCGTGTGAGGCGCGTAGGAGTGTGTGGCAGTGCTGGTTGGCACGTGAGAGCATGTGTGCGCATGGCTGGAGAACCAAAAACTTCTGGCAGCTCGTGGGGGCACGTACGAGGCCGAATCTAGCCGATTCTGGTGGCAATGGACAGATCTTGATGAGATTTATCCAATGGAGCTGTCCGTGAGTTGAATAGCGACTCGGAGATAAGGATTCCGAGGAAGGCAGAAAAGGCGAGAAGGTTTGCGATCTTGGGGAAGAGACCGTGAACCCGTAGCAACAGAGGAACGCCGGATTTTGCCAAGTGAAGGCTACAAGACTGTGGCTCTGATACTATGTTGAGAATAAGAAGAGAGAGACTGAAAGTGAGCAAAATAGCTCTGTATAATATATTCAGTAATAAACTAATACACGGAACTGCCTTTATATAGGCAGAGTAGTGTGTGTAGTACAAGTATGTGCAGTACAAGTATATTGGGCCTAAAGCCCAGTAAGCCTATAATAAGCCTATAATATATACTAACAGGATTAATTCCATATATGTTTTTTTTTTTTTTTTTTCCTTCGCTTGGGAGAGTTACTCAAAGGACATTTAAACATGGGGAGGACTATGGGAAAATATATCTCCACATCATCTACACCTTACTCCACCAAAATATGAACAAAATTGGTCACAAATTGTGGACATCATTGTGCATAAATTTGAACATACTCACAAATTGTGAACAATATTGTCCACATATGAAGTGGTGTGAAATAATGATGTGACTTTAATTTGAATTGGACATGGTTTCGCTTTATTTAGGGGGAAATTCTTAGGTCCCACTGCGGGATCGTCCCGCCAAACGTGTCAAAATTTGTAATATTTGTATATGTTATATTGTGTATCTTTTGATAAATATCTGTCAGAATTTTGTAAAATTTTTATAGTTTTGTAGTAAAGTTAACTTTATCATAAATATCACAAATTCTATCAGAATTCACACATTTTATTTTTATAACAATAAACATACATTTATCAATACAGACACAATATTTATCACAAAACACACAAATTTTATCAAAATCAACAAAAATCCCATGGCAAGACCTAAGTGTTCCCCTTATTTAGGATACCAAAACTACAACCCCAACAATTCTCAAACCCTTCTGGACAACTGACTAGTGACCAATATGGTAAAATGCAATATGAATGCAGCCTTTGAGATGAGGTTATCTTAAAAAAAATTTAAAAATAAAATAAAATAAAATAAAATTAATCTAACAATAACTTTTACAACAAATAATTTTTCAAAGTCAAGGTTAATGATTTACAAATACCCCTTACATGCACTTGCCAATTTATAGAAATATTAAGATTTCATTTATAAGCTAAATCGCAAGTTGCACAATTTGACATATTAAATTACATGTGAGAAGTGCATATATTAAATTAGATATGAGTTAGAAGTACCACTGCCCAACAAACCTTCAACTTTTTTGTGTCTTGTGTGTCATAATTTTTCAATTAAACTGTTGTTATTAACAAATATATTGAGATTAGATGTTAGATGTGTGAATAGTGAAATGTGGTATTAGTGATATATAAGTGAGAGTGATATAGTGTCTAAAAAATTATTAATATTTGATTTTTTTTTTTTTTTTTTTATTGTTACATGTTGTTTTATTGTGGGGGAAGGCAGTGCGTGGGTCAGTGTGTTTTTGTGTTTGTTAATTATTTATTGGTTGTGTTGAGTGTGAGTGAGGTTATGTTTGTCAACTTGTGATTGTGGGGGCTTGGGGGCAAGTAATGCATTGGTACATGTTTGATTATTTGTTTTGGATAAAACTTAGGTACAGTTCCTTAGGTTAGATACATTAGGTTCCCCAATTAAATTTAAACACATGGTTGCATTAACTAATGAAATACAAACAATGTTATCTTTTCCAAAAATATTTAAACTCAATGTATTTGAATTCAACTAGGAACCTAATATACTTGACGTAAGAAATTGTACCTAAGTTTTACCCATTTGTTTTTTTGTTGTTTTTTTAATATAGTTTGAAAAAATAATTTTGACTTTGATTATTGTTGCTTTACTTACAAATTTGATATGGGGTTTGAGTGGGTGTTCGGGTGATTAGAGATTTGATTAGAATTTGAAAATTTAAAATAGGTTTCTTCGTTAGCTCATTTGGAATGAAATGACTAACTTTAGAATTTGAGAACATTTGATGTAAGGAAGACATAAATATATATAAATGTTATCTTTGAGAGATAAGGTTCATTATGTCCCCTGATTAGGTGTACATTTTTTTATTAAATAAAATTATCTTGTATGTCGAGATTTACTTAATATTTCCAACCCACTCCAAAATAATTTGCTGGCTTCACCCATGCTTGGCTACCATGGTCTCGAGAATCTTCTACATCCTTGATGAATTTTTGGACATGACCTTGGTAGATTCAAACAAGGTCTTGAATTCTTGAAATTGGTTCACGTATGTAGAAAATCTTCCAATATTCATTGCAGGTAATCTTCATCCATCTCTAAATCGGCCGCTCTGATACTAATTGTAAGCAACACAATTAGGGTTAGGGTTCCTTGAGATGATTCAAGTGGATTCTTGAGATTAAGATTTTAGGATCTATTGTTCAACAAAAGGAAGAGTCGTTTGGATTGAATAAGATAATATTTTAACTTTATCGTTATTATTTTTTGTTAAAGACTGAAAGTCTATAATGTATTATATGAATAATATTGTACAAGAGAGTACCTTTATATAAGTAGAGGTATGAGTACTACACAAGTAATAAAAGTGCTTTACAAGACAATGGATTGAGCCTAAACCCCATTGGACTTATATTCTAACATCCCCCCTCAAACTCATGCTGGGTGAAGAGACACTAACTTGAGTTTGGTAACAAGATCACGGAAACAACCTGGAGGGATGGGTTTGGTGAATATGTCAACTAATTGGTCTTGAGAAAACATTGAATGGAGCTACAAAGTACCCTGTAGTAAGTGATGATGAACAAAGTGACAGTTGATCTCAATATGCTTAGTATGCTCATGGAAGACGTCATTGTGGGCAATTTGGATGGCACTTCGATTGTCATAGTGGATCAGAACTGTAGTAAAACAATCAATGCCTAGATCCTAGATAAGTCAACGTAACCCAAGGAGCTCAGCAGTGGTGTCAGCAAGTGCTTGATATTGTACCTTAGTATTAGAATGAGTAACAACAGATTGTTTCTTGCTGTGCCAATAGATGAAGGAGTCACCAAGAGGAAAACAATACCCTGTAGTGGAACGACAGTCGGCGGGGTCCCTTTCCCTGTCAGCCTTAGAATAAGCTTGAAGAGTGAGCGACGACTGAGATGAGAACTGAAGTCCATGAAATAAGGTGCCTTTCAAATATTGAAGGATCTGAAGTACAACATGAACTGGCTAACAATGTGAACGGCATAGGAGATGTCCAGTCGAGTAATAGTGAGGTAAACGAGACTCCCAACTAGCTGTCTGTAGAGGGTAGTATCAAGAAGTGGTTTTCCATTATGAGTATTCAGGCAATTGTTGTATTCGATGAGTGTGTCGACTATTTTGCTGTCTGTGATACCAACTCGGGAGATAAGATCAGATGTGTCCTTGGCTTGAGTGAGATAGTAACCATCAGAGGATGAAGAGACTTCAAGACCAAGAAAATCACTAAGGGGACCTAGATATTTCATCTCAAAGTGCTAACCAAGGAAGCGCTTAAGATCCTAGATGCCCTGCACATCATCACCAATGATAATCATGTCATCTACATATAGTAAGAGAAGGATGATACCATGATCTGAGCGGTGGAAGAACAGAGTTGAATCATATGAACTAGTTGAGAAACCATGTTGAGAGATGGTAGATCTGAACTTGGCAAACTAAGCTCGTGGAGCTTGCTTAAGACCATATATTGCTCGACGTAAGCGACGCACTTTGTGAGGAAAGCCTGGAGGATGAGAGAAACCAAGAGGGAGCTGCATGTAGACTTCCTCAGTTAGTTCTCCATTAAGAAAGGCATTTTTCACATCTATTTGAAACAGTGGCCAATGGCGAGAAGTAGAAACTACGATAAGTGTACGAACAGAGAAAAGGCGAGCCACTGGGGCAAATGTCTCTTCATAGTTAATTCCATACTCTGAGTGAATCCCTTGGCAACGAGATGAGCCTTGTAGCGATCAACAGTACCATCTGATCGAGTCTTGATCTTGTACACCCACTTGCAACCAATAGTAGATTTACCAGATGGCAAATCAACCAGATCCTAAGTACCTGTCTTAAGCAATGTATCCAATTCTTCTTTCATAGCTCGTTGCTATAAAGGGTCAGAGGAAGCCTCACGAAAGGTGTGAGGTTTGTGTAAGGTGACAAAAGCAGAAAAACAAGTCATCAAGATGAGAGGGAAGAGTACTTACCCAGTGAGAGCAACACAGTTCAGGAGCAGTAGTTTTGACAAAATTCGCAGCAGGGGCAAAAAGAGGAGACTCGTCGAAGGTAGGATCGAGTGGAAGAGATTCGTCGGAGGTGGGATTGGTTGGAGGAGACTTGTCAGAGATGGGATTAACTGACTCAGCAGAAGTGAAAAGAATGATAGGGAAGCAATCAGGTAGAGGATCATCTTGAGAATCAGAATCACCCTCAGAAAATGAAGATAAGGAATGGAACATCTTGTGTTCCAAGGGGGGATGTTAGTGCGCTCATGTGGTTGAAGAAAAACAAAGTAGGCATAACCAAAAACCTTGAGTAGACTGTAATTTAGGGCTATGCCAAAGAACCGTTCATATGGAGTTTTGTCCTAAACGATGGGTGACGGACATCGGTTGATGGTGTACAATGCAGTGAGAGCGGCTTCACCCCAAAATGAAGCAGAAGTGGAGGCTGCATTGGTGAGAGCCCTAATAGTATCTAAGATGTGACGAAGTTTGCGTTTAACTTGTCCATTTTGTTGTGAGGAGCCAGCACATAAGGTATGGAAAATAGTCTCATAGTGCTTAAGAATAGTGAAAAAATCAGTTTGTCGATATTCTCGTGCATTGTCAAATCGGAATACCTTAATAGCTTTAGAATACTGAGTCTGAATCATTTTAACAAAATCATGATATATGGTGAGAACTTCAAAGAAATTTTTCATTAAATAAATACAAGTGTAACAAGAAAAATTATCTATAAAAATAACAAAATATCTTAACCCCTCCACTGTGGGAACATGAAAGGGCCCCATACATCTGAATGAATAAGGTCAAAAGTTGCAAAATCAATTGACTCACTATTATTAAAAGGTAAAGTAGGTTTCTTGGCAAGCTGACATGGCATACAATCAAATGGATTGAAAAAAACTGAGCCTAATAGACCCCTAGATATTAAGGTTTTAATGCGAGGAAGGGAAGCATGACCTAGACAAGAGTGACACAACTCGATGGAGGTGGAAGCAGCAACAACGGGTGCGGAGACGGATGAAGAAGGAAGGTGAAGGGAAGTAAGCTCGAATAGCCGTCCATCCTTACGTGTGGTCCCAATGATCTGCCCCGTCCGAGAATCCTACACAAGACAACCACAGGAAGAAAAGAGCAGGTTTAAACCAAGTTCAGTTAGTTGGCCAACAAATAAAAGATTGAGGTACAATTTAGGAACACAAAAAATATCAGAGACAGATAAGTTGGGGGTAGAGATGGAGCTGACATGACTAATAGTCATGGCGGAGCCATCAACAGTGGTAGTAGTAGGTAAGATAGGAGGAGTGTAGGCACCTATGAGGTGAGGATTGTCCGTCATGTGATTGCAGCAGGCAGAATCTAAGAACCATTCAGAGGAGATACCTGGTGTCACAAAAAGAGCAGGTAAGGAATGGAATATCTTGTGTTCCCAAAATACCACATGTCGGGAGACCCGAAAACGCTTGGTGACTAGATCATAACATTGGTACCCATTTTCTTGAAAGCCATAGCCAAGAGAACAATATAGCTGGGAGCGGGGTTGAAGATTAGTGCGCTCATAGAAAGCGACAGGGTATCAGTGCTAAGTCTCTAATTTGTGCAATCTTAGTCTTTCCTGGCGTTCTTCCGTTGCCTCAGCTATCTCCAGCGCAATCCCGTTGTCGCCATCGGAAATCAGGATGCCTATTACTGCCAAAGCTAATTCCTCCCCAAAAAGACTCACTCCCACCCTCAAAACTGCCGCTACACAACTCTGATCAAGACACCTCCACTACCGTTGGAAAGCTCTTGGGAAGATTAACTCAACTACGCAAAAATAAGCCCGATCCGACGCTAGATGCACCGCCCAAAGATCCGATGCGTCATCACGTTTTTTCATGCACCACATGCGTATAACCCACTAAAGAGTGCCACTTGTCAACTCTAAGAGCGCTATGTCAGCCCTAGTGCCACGTCACCTGCCACATCAACCCTAGCGTTGACCGTTGACTTCAGTCGTTGACCGTTGACTTTGACCAGTGTTGACTTTTCGACAATTGACTTTTGACCAACAACGTTGACTTTTTCCAAAGTTGACTTTTTGTAACCCAGGTGCTTCCTACCCAGTTTTTTGCGTTGATTTCATTTTTGTGGTCTATTTTTGTAGTTAAGGTTTCGTTATGGCTCAAAATGAAATTTCTAAGCCCATTCATATCATTCTTGATGGGATAACTACTCTATTTGGACTCAAGGTATGTGTAGTTTTTTCAAAGGTCACAAGCTGTGGCTTTATGTGACTGGGCAACGTCTACCTCCTCAACAATAAAAGGAAGAAACCGAAGAAGCTTTTCCTCTTCGACTCGAAGATTGGGATGGTGTCAATCATCAGATCATTACTTGGCTCTGCAACACCTCCACTCCTTCTATTAGTATGGAATTTGGGGGTTATGACACAGCTAAGGACGTATGGGACATGCTTGCTTCTCGATATGCTGGATCAGATGGTGCTCGAGAACATCACCTCATGGTCACTTTATATCAACTTTGCCAGGATCCAAGAGAGCGCATCACTGCTTTCCATAGTCGTATGATGTGTCTTTGGGATCAACTAGCTGCTTCTGAGCTAGTCATCAAGACCGTCTCCGAGGCTAAGCTTGTCAGTGCACACCGAGAGCGTCTACGTCTTCATCAGTTCTTGATGGGCATTCTTAATGACTTCAAGTTTATACGCAGTCAGTTGCTTAATTGTTCTCCTTTATCCACTGTCAATTAAGTTGTTAATGATTTGGTCCGTTAGGAAACTCATCTGAAATCTCATCACTCCTCTCAGCCTCATATGATGGTTCTTGCCACTCCAGCCTCAGTTGGTCCCACTGTCATAACTTTGATACCATGTTAAAGACTGAAACTCCGTATTATATTATATAAATAATATTGTATAAGAGAGTGCCTTTATATAGGTAGAGGTATAAGTACTACACAAGTAATAAGAGTGCTCTACAAGACAATGGATTGGGCTTAAGCCCTATTGGGCTTATATTTTAGCATTTATATTTTTCTTTCATATTACGTGTTAAGCCTATGTTGACTAACTCTTTGTGTCAAAATAAGTTTTTATGAGGGTTGTAATAAAATAATAATAATAATAATAATAAAAACCAATATAGAGTAAATTTGTTGTTGAAGATGGTGAGTTTTTTTTTTTGGTAATTCAGATTTTTATTAAAGCACAAAACACAGGCCATAGCCTAAAACAGAAGAGCCCATACAGGGCATACAACAAGTGTCCTTGACACACCCAACATCATGGGAGACCAATCTACACACTTCAACCAATACACAACTCTACATGGGGCAGAGATGGAATTTCCAGTTATTGCAGAGCATTCTATTTAGAATAGAATTATTGACTCTAAAGGAGTCCAATCTAGCTTTAACATCTCTACAAATATCCTGCACTATCTGCTCCTCAGTTTTAATCTTCCCACCGTGAACTCTAGCATTCCTTTGAAGCCATATGTGGTATACCGTAGCCCACCAAGCCACTTTACAGAGAGAAGTACGAAAACTCTTCCCTTGGAGATGTTGTGTCCCCTAAGCAACTAGCATGTTCCAATCATCAATAGCATCAGAGACTAGGCACAAGGCCATAATATGATCCCAAATTCGTTTAGTGAAGGGACATTTGAAAAACAAATGGTCTCTATCCTCCAACATATGTCTGCAAAATAGGCACACAGGATCCACACAAATACCCCATTGAATCAGCCTATCCTTTGTGGCAAGTCTATTCTTCATAGTCAACCAACCAATAAAACCATGTCTAGGGATGGCTTTATTAAACCAGATTAACTTCCACCATTGGACCTCCGCTTGCTTCCCCCTGAGGTGCTGCCATGTATCAGCACAATTAAATTTACCTGAGCTATTAAGCAGCCAAATAGCCCTATCAGAATCCTTAATTTGAACCAGGCTAAGTTTACTATGTATATCCACTAAATCCTCAGATCTAGCTGGCCTCCAACACCACTCCTTGTTTTGAAGAATACTACTCACTTTGGCATTGAGTGAGCTGGCTGCATCATACACTATTCTATGCCCATACTTCTGGTAAAGAGTTCCATTGGGGTGCCAACAATCATGCCAAAGGAAAATATTTTTCCCATCTCCAACCTCAAAGGATAGGAGGCTCCTAGCATCAACCCTTAGCTTCAAGAGCTTTCTCCACCCCCAAGAACAATCTTGAGGTATCTTGAGGTATCAGCTCGAATGAAAATCTAAGTCAGGCTGAAACTTCGCTCCATTTTGTTTGACCAAGATTGCGGTAAACAGTAAACTGAATTAGCTAACTTGACTGTTTTAACATAACTTGTTCCTATATAAACAAAGCCCTTGTTGCACAATTTTCTTTGGGAGAGGTAGTTGCTCCAACCCTATTGAGAGAGAACTTTGATTCCTTGAGCTTAAATTGTCAGAAAATGTCACCCATTGAGTCTCTCTTTGAGTGTTTCTCTCTATGAGTCTTAACTATGAAGTACACTCGGGTTTAACACATTGTGAGTATTATTCATCCGTACCACATAAATCCTAAACCTATTCTAGTAAGTTCCTTAGTAGAAAATCTCTAAAGTGTTCTTTGGAGTACCAGAATCTTTGTTGTGTTAGACTAGTTTGTTCGTGGAGGAAGTTCTATATGTATAAGAAATTTATAGTTCTAAGGCCACTGTAGTGGGAGGAAAAATGGTCATTTGTCCAGGTTACAAGTGTCTAAGACTACAAAGATTTTGTGGGTATAGACTATTGTAAGTTTTGATTCTATAGTGAATTTTCCTACAGGGTTAGGTACCCTTAGAATGGTTTTTCTTTCGAAAAGTTCTTCAAATGTTTTCTGCTTCATAATCAAATCCTTGCATGCTTTGTATTGCTTTGATTGCTTGTAGATTATGGTGATTACTATTGTAGACACCCATTTTGTAGCTACCAAAAACTTGGGCCTCGATGACAAAACCATAAAGGACACCTTGGTTTCGATATCCCTAGCAGTCAAAGCTAGAAGAATTAGAACATGATACTCCTTGTGTGCATGCATAAGTATAGCCTTTCGTTTATATGCAGGGTTAGTTCCGTCGCAAGAAACCCTTTAAACCTAATTTTGAAATTCAAACATTGATGCCCAAATGTGGTTTTAGGGAACTTAAACTAAGTGCCAACTTCTTGCGCCATCTTAACCTCTAATTCAAAAGCATATTCTTGTGTCCATGACTAGGATTGGCCTACATTGGGGAGTTACCAAGTGATCCGTTCGCACGGCAAATGTGGTGACATTCACAGGTCATGCCTTGAGGCGCTCACAGTCGCGACTCCACTAGGGATAAAGAGTTAGACTTCGATATGATGTTAGTCCATTATCAAACATGGATTTCATTAAGTGAGCCGAAAATTGCACACGCGGGCACACAATAGATCCTATACACCCGATGGTGTTTTCCAAGGTCTTGGACTGCATTTGAGGTCTCACATAACCTTCGCCTAACACTATCAATCCATAACCGAGTGTAATATGTGCGTGTTGTTTGATAAATTTGTGTCTATTATGGTAAAATGTGTGTAATTTATATAAAGTTAAGTTTATCACAAATATTACTCATGTTACCGGAATTCACATATTTTATTTTTACAATAATAGACACACATTTCCCACTACAGACACAACATTTATCACAAAACACACATATTTTACTAAAATCAACACTAGTCTCGTAACGGGACCTAAGTGTCCCATCTTAGGGTGTCTTTGTTTCGCCGAAAAATAATTTCTGGAAAATATTTTATTTTCAGGTGTTTGGCCATACCTGAAAACTTGGTCAACGAAAAATAACTTACTTTGACCGTAAAATTTTGCTCACCTCAATCGTAAATTGGTTTATAGAAAATTTTTCCGTAAACCAATTTCCGGAAAATATTGAGTATACTAGTCCATCAACCCCAAAATTACCAAAATACTCATAAAACTACCAAAATAACTTTGAAACCCCCAAATAACACCGAAACCACCAAAATGATCAAAATACCTTAGAAACACCAAAATGACCAAAACAACCTTGAAACCTCCAGACCAAAATAACCTCAAAAATCTAAAAAAATGACCAAAATAACCCGAAAACCTTTAAAATTATCAAAATAACCTCAAAACCTCCAAAATGACCAAAATACCCCCAAAAATATCAAAATGACCAAAATAACCTCCAAAAAGACCAAAATACTCTTTGAACCCCAAAAATGACCAAAATAACCCTGGAAACACCATAATGACCAAAATAACAATAAACCCCTAAAATGACCAAAATAATCTCAAAAACTCCAAAATAATCAAAATAACCTTGAAACCCAAAAAATGACAAAAATACTTGGACATATTAAAATGACCAAAATACACCGGAAACACTAAAATGACCAAAATAATCCTGAAACCTAAAAAATAACCCAAATAACCCTAAAAACCTCTAAAATAATCAAAATAATCTCGGAACCTCCAAAATACCTTGAAAATACCAAAATGACTAAAATATCCTGAAAACACCAAAATGATCCAAATATCCCCTTGAAACTCATAAAATACCCAAAATACCCCCGGGAACCACCAAAATTACAAAAATAACCTGAAACGTCTAAAATAACTTTGAAACCTCTAAAATGACTAAAATAACACTAAAACCTCTAAAATGACTAAAATAATATTGAAACCTCTAAAATAATTAACCTTGAAACCTTCAAAATAACAAAAAATGATACTTATGATTTCACACTATAGAAATATGGATGTATACAACCTATGACAAAGAATGATAGGCTTCGAAAGTTTTGGTTAGAAAATTTCTTCAACATGGAACCCTGATTTGGTCACCTTTAAAATTTGGGATATGAATGTTGTATACATAAATGAATAGTTGGAAAAAAGAAGAAGCCATGGAATGAATTACTTTGGGAAAGATAAAAAATTTAAAAGTTAAAAGTTTTTTTTTTTTCGGAAAAAAATTTACGTACGAAACAAACACCGGAAAATATTGGAAAATGTTTTCTGGAATTTTTTTTTTTTCAGAAATGCAACCAAACATCATAAAATATTTTACAAAAATTATTTTTCATTTCCAAAAATTATTTTACGTAAAATATTTTACGGCAAAACAAACAGACCCAAAACAACTTGTGATTGAAAATGGCATAATAAAATGAGTGGAGGTTAATCCAGGTAGACATGAGTGTCTAATGCCTCCTTGTATCCTAACTTCGGACCTAAGAGCATCTCCAAAGGCAATGTAAAAGTCCTCTCTATCTCCACAAATGAAGAGGGAAAATGGAGATAACTGCTCCAACCCCACTGTATTTCACTCTTCAAATGCAAAAAAAAAAACCCAAAGTGCTACAGTAGCTTTTCATTTGTGAAAAGCTACTGTACACTTTTCATCTCTTCTCCACCCATTAAAATATTATTTCTGACCCCCCCTATTTAAGCCTTTTTTTTGCCCGTTGTTTCATTTCAGCCAATTTCTTTTTCTCTCTTCATTTCATTTTCTCCTCTGCTCTCCCGAAACTCCTCTGCTCTCTTTGCTCTCCCGAAACTCCCGAAACTCCTCTGCTCTCCCAAAACTCCGATCTCAATCTAGGCGTGCTGCGTGATGGTTGACGGTTGGTGGTGGTTGGGTTTGCTCGCGTGATTTTTTTTTTCATCGGGTGTTTTGGATTTGCTCGCCGTGGGTTTGCTCACTGATCTCGGCCTGAGTGTGGTGGTTGACGGGTTTGAGATGGGTTTGATGGGTTTTGATTAGAGATGGGTTTGATTGGTTTGATTCTGTAAATTTGGGTTTGCCAATACGAGCTTGGTGGTGGAGCCGTGGGTTTGTGTCGGAGTAGTGCTGGAGTTTGGTGGTTCTGGAGTGTGCTGGAGTAACGAGGAGAGAGAAATAAAAGTTTAAATAAAATAATAAAAATATTATTTTAATAAAAATAAAGATAAAATAGAGAGTAGTATTTGAGAGAATTGCTTTTTAAATAAATAAAAAGTTACTGAAATAGAAATAATGTGAAGATAAAATAGATTGTGGCTTGGAGATGCCCTAAGGTATGGTTAAGTATCACGTAGCGACTTTTTTCACTACCTAAGTTAGTAGCGTGTTCTCAAGCCCATGACTAGGATGGGCCCACACCTATCAATTCTCAGGAAAATTGTTCGCACAACAAATGACACATATTACAGCACTCACAACTGTGGTATATTAATTGGTAAATTGTTAATTCTAGAGACTTAATTGAATGTTTATTCTATTCATTATTCCGATACATACTTTATTGGAATCTAAATTAAGATTTTCCACATATTTTTTAGGTTTAATGGAGACTTGGGATTGGGACATTTATTTGTAGTTTCTGATTGTTAAATTTATTTCATATGTTCTTTTTAGATATTTTATTATATTTTTGGTAGATAATGAATTTGAATGAAAAAAAAAAACACTTTGAGAGATTCAATCCTGTAGAAAATCCACTATAGAGGAAACACTTGCAATTTCCTGTATTTACAAAATCTTTGAAATCCTACTCTTTATGTAACCTTGCCCACTTGTCTTCCCACAAAGTGGCCCCGAAACTTTGAAATTCTTCTACACAAACATCTTCTACCAAGCAAACCTCGTCCGCAACAAACCTAAAACTCTTGTGCTCCAAAGAAAATTTTCAGAGATAACTAATTTTGATATGACGATGATGATCATTATTATTGGAAATTCTTAGATCCCATTAGGACTGCTGTAAGGGGTGTTATTTTTTGTAATATGTTTGTTTTTATGGTAAATATGTGTTATTGTGTGATAAAATATATGTCATTCTTAGTAAAAGAAGGTTTACCAAAATCACATGCATTTTAACAAAAATCACACATTTTGTTTTTATAAAAATGACACACGTTGTACCACAAATGATAAATATTTTACCTCACAAAAACAATTTACAAAAAATACACCCTTACTTTACAGTCAACGGGACCTAAATGGTTAAATCACCCGTATTATTATTATTACATTAGCTCGATAAGTAAATGCATTCAATGTTATGGAAAATTAAATTTTGATTCATAGTTTACCATAACTTTCCACATTCTATTTCCCTTAGAAGTAATCGCTAAAAAAAAAAAAAAAAACATAAATCATAATTTTAAATTATTTTTTTTAGTTGCCCTTTTCAGGTTTCTTTTATATATTGCATATTGTCCAGCTCGTCCACTGTCCGCGTGAAGCCCGAAGACGACCAACTATCCATATTGATACCGAGAGAGAGGTATGTTTTTAAATTCTTTTGTCCTTTAATTTGATTGAATTATCGTTGTTGTCAATATTATTTTCTTATTTGGTTTTCCTTTGCATTTGCTTCTTAGATAGCTGCCATTTGCAAGAATGGATTATCTGGAGAAAATATGTGATAGAATTTTCGATTGCATACTTGCGACAGTTCTTTGCGTATTTGCAGTAATTGGACGTCAGTTGGATTATTTGATTCACTACAAAAGTAACATTAATAATCTCAAAACCCAAGTTAAGGAGTTGCGGGAGGCCCGATATAGGGTGTGGCATGATGTTGAGGTTGCTAAAAGGAATGTACAGGAAATTGAAGTTGTTGTTGAGACATGGCTTACACATTCTGATGCAATCATAGTAGAGGCAGAGGACTTCTTTGAAGATAATAGGCAAGCAAAGATGATGTGCTGCAATGGATGGTGTCCTAATTTGAATTCCCGCTATCAACTGAGCAAGAGAGCATACAAGATAGGATTGGAAGTCAAGGAAATCAAGGAAAAGTGCAAGTTCGATAGAGTTGGCTATCAAGAGTCTACACAAGGAGTAAGGACCCCAACATCTAATAAAGGTTATGAGTCCTTTGAATCAAGAATGAAAACTATAACTGGAGTTCTAGATGCGCTAAAAGATGCTAATATTAATAAAATTGGGGTTTACGGCATGGGCGGCATAGGAAAAACCATGATTGTCAAAGAAGTGGTAGAACATGCTCAAAAAGACAAATTATTCGACATGTACCCTTTCGTAGTTGTATCCCAAGATCCAGACGTGAAAAAGATTCAAAAAGAAATTGCAGACCAAGTAGATCTGAAACTTGATGTGGAGAGTGAATCTGTAAGAGCTGCTATACTACATAAGCGATTGCAACAAGAGAAGATCCTTTTAGTCATAGATGACATTTGGCAGCCCCTAGACTTGGAGGCTCTTGGAATTCCCTTGGGAGATGATAAGAAGGGATGCAAATTATTGTTGACATCTAGATTTCAAGATGTATTACGCAATGATATGGATACTCAAAAGGAGTTCCTTATTGGAGTTTTAGCAGATGATGAAGCTAGAAACTTATTTGAGAAGATAGTTGGCAATTTAGCTAAATTCTCTGAACTCCAACCTAGTACAGTTCAAATCGTCAAAGAATGTGCTGGATTACCTATTGCCATTACAACAATTGCAAATGCGTTGAAAAATCAGAAGAATGTAAATGTGTGGAAGGATGTCCTCAAACAGTTGAAATTGTCTAGCGCAACAGAGATCAAGGGAATGCACGAGAAGGTATACACAAGTATAAAGCTAAGTTACCAATTTTTAAAAAGTAGGGAAGCAAAGTCGTTATTCTTGATTTGTAGTCTACACGGAGAGGATTGCGAGATAAAAGTAGAAGACTTGATGAGATATGGTGTGGGTTTGGGCTTGTTTCATAACATCGATAGAATTGAGGATGCGAGATATAGGGTGCACACATTGGTCGAAAGACTCAAAGTTTCTTGCTTGTTGCTGGATGGGAATGGTCATGGTATAGTCAAAATGCATGACATAATTCGTGATGTTGCTATTAATATTGCAGCTGAAGAAAAGCATATGTTCACTATAAGGAGTGCTATCGATTTGCAAGAAAGGTCAAAATGGACAAATTCAATTGCAATTTCATTGCCTTACGATGTATGTGAGCTTCCCAAAAAGCTGGAATGTTCAAAACTTCAATTATTTTTGTTGTTCCGCCAAAAAGATTCTTTCCAAATTCCAAATTCCTTTTTTGAAGGGTTGAAAAAGCTCAAAGTTTTGAAGCTAACTCAAGCATGGCCTGCAATACTTCCTTCATCACTTTCGTCCCTAGAAAACCTTCAAACATTGTGTTTAGATGGTGAAGTTCAAGATATAATTATTATTGGAGAATTGAAGAATTTGAAAGCTCTTACTCTTTCATTGTCCAATATTAAACAGTTACCAAAAGAGATAGGACAACTAACTCACCTTCAGTTGCTAGATTTTGAAAATTGTTTCCAACTTAGAGTCATTCCACCCAATGTGTTATCTAATCTGAAAAGGTTAGAAGAATTATATATGCCAGGGGATGTTGAATGGGAAGTTGAAGTAGAAAGCACCGAAAGAAGTAATGCTATTGTCTCAGAATTGGACCATTTGTCTCACTTGACCACGTTACATATCCATATTCCAAATCCCAAGATTCTACCAAAAGCCTTGATTTTTGAAAGGTTGGTAAGGTATAGAATAGTTATAGGGGGTGACAGGTATTGGTATGATGAGTTCGAAGTTGAAACATCCAGAAATTTAAGACTTAATATAAGTTTTCAAGCAAATGATGGGATTAAAGCATTATTGAAGTGTTGTGAAGCTCTCTATTTAACTGCAGTGAAGGGTGTTAAAAATATTCTTTATGAATTAGATTTAGAAGGTTTTCAACATTTGAAGCATCTCAACGTCAAAGATAATACTGAGATTCAGTATGTTATCAAGTCCGTGGGGGTTTTAGGTATTGCCTTCCCCATCTTGGAGTCAATTGTTTTAAGAAATATGATCAATTTGGAATGGATATGCCATTGCCAACTTACAGCGGAGTCTTTTCGTAACTTAAGAGTGGTAAAAGTGACAGTCTGTGATAATTTGAAATTTGTCTTGTCCTCATCCATGGGTGGATGCTTTTCGCAACTCCAGGAAATGGAGATAGGTAATTGCAAGGTAATGAGTTCAATAGTTGCAATGGAAAGAATAGAAGAAATAGAGTTCAACGACGAAAGCACACCCGATTTGATTGAGTTCGCTAAACTGCATTCCCTGAAATTATTGTTTTTACCAAAGTTGAAGGGTTTCTATTCTGATGTTGATTCTCACGTACTTTTCAACAAAAAGGTATGTTAAGATTTGATATTGTTCATCAGTTTTGACAACATTTAGACATGCACATATATAGGAAGGGTATGGATTACTTAGAAATTTTACTGCTTGATTATTGATTAATCATTAGTCTCCCACAAAACAAAGGAAGTATTATTTAGTCTATAATGTCGACATCAAGATTAATTTTTGAAAACTGCCAAATCACAATTATCATTTTTTGCTTTTTCGTCTTTTTGAGTGTTTAATCCACTTTTGTTTTCTCTCATTTATTCTCTCTTATTAGGTATCAATTTGAGAGAACAACATTTGATTAGGTATCAATTTGAATCAGTAGGTTAATGTGTTGTAATCTAATGCCTTATTATTGATTAGTGTGGAATGAGTTTGCCAAGTGGAATGGCACCCTACCACAAAACTGTCTTATAAAGTTTAAATGGGCCTTTTTTACACAATATTAGTTATGAAAGTTTATCGGTAACTAAGAAAATGATAGTTTTCATATTTAGATTTGACTTCCCAATTTGGATAATTATGTTTTATGGAAGTTTTTTACCTTTTATTTTTATTTTTTATAATTCGATAGTTATGATAATGAGCAGAGAGGATTTGAATCGTGGTTCCCTCATAAGAAAGAGTAGGAAATACCCCGATTCCCACCTTTTTTAAAGGTGTTCAAGTTGTTGAGTAATTGAGTAAATGAAAGAGAAAAGAATGAGCAGAAGCAAAAGATCGTCCATGGAAGAAAGTTCTCAATGGCTACATTTTTATTGTATAATTTTATGTGTTAAAATGAACGCAATGTGGGTTTATATACTAGTGAAACCTAGAAAAATTAGGACTATGTTTGCTTGTTCTACAAGTAACAAACCTTAAACTAGGCTTGGGCCTCATGGGTCATAATATCTCTAACAAAAGCAATAAACCTTTTACAAACACATTATATAAAAACAAAGACATAAACGACTTGGTTTAATTATTGGAAAATGCTAAGAAAGACTCCTTATTTACTAGGTTTTCTTAGCTGCTAGCACTTAGGTGGAATCATAAAAAAGGACCCCCCAAAAAAGGGGAAATGAATTTGTTTAGAAACTAGATTCAGAATTGGATACTCTTTTTTTATTAATGTATTTTCACAGATATTTATTACTTTTTATATGTGAATGATTATATGTAAGGCTATAATCTTATGGTCACTATTATTTTTTTCTCATGGTTAGTTTAAATGTTTAATAAATTGTATTACACATGCACATACTTAAAAAAAAATATGAGTTTCATCTATCAGTTTCATCTTTGTCCTTACTTCTAAAATGTATGTTATTGACTGAACGATTATGTGAGAATTGCAGGTTGTCTTTCCATTTTTGGAGAAACTGAAGATAGAGAGTCTCGATAGCATCCAGATGATTTGGCACAACCAACTCATTTCAGATTCCTTTCGCAAACTTGAAACATTGACTGTTTCACTTTGTGATAATCTGACAAATATTTTTCCACCCAATATGTTGAGAACACTCCAAAATCTAAGGCATTTGGAGATATTTAATTGTCACTCCATAGAAGGCGTATTTGAAATCCAAGAGACAAATGTTGAAGAAATAGGTGATATGGCAGCCACTGAACTTAGATACTTGACATTATCTGGTCTACCAAAAGTGAAGCATGTGTGGAGTACGGATCCTCAAGGAATATTCACCTTTCAGAAATTACGTAGTGTAAAAATTTATGCTTGTCATAGTCTAAAAAGTGTTTTTCCGACCTCAGTGGCCAAAGGTCTTATACAACTTGAGGAGCTAAAGATAGAGGATTGTGCTGTGGAGGAAATTGTAGCGAAAGGAGAAGGAATAGAGACAAACATTTTGTTTGTATTCCCACGATTAACCTGTCTAGAACTTCGAAAGTTGCCTGAACTCAAGAGTTTTTATCCTGGAAAACACACTTCTGCGTGGCCGTCCTTGAAAAAGTTGGACATTTATAAATGCTACAAACTGAAGATTTTTGGGTCGAATGAGTTCAGCGTCCAAGAAACAAATGGGTTGGACCATCATGTTATGCCAATTCAACAACCCCTCTTTCACATCGAAAAGGTAAGAGTTCTTAGAACAACCCTTTTTTTTTGCGTTATTTTACTCGCGTTTACTTATCTTAGAATAATTCAAATAATAAAATTATTATAATTTGTTCGGCCAAATTACACTTTCAATCATAAACTTTTACTCTCTTTACAATGCCTCCAAACTATCAATTTACTTAGTTGACACCCCAATTTGAGAGAATCGTATTCCTACCATTTAAATTAAGAGTTAAATAGAAAAAGTAGTCTCCTAAATCAAAATAAAAAGTATGTACTCCTTGTGTGCTTAGGCCTTAGGGGCGTCATGTGCTGCCTAGGCAGTCTACTGGTGATTACTAGGTAGTCGTCAAGTCAGGCTTGAGGTGGTCATCAGTTCTCCCTACAACTTACTTATTAGCCTCATCACAGGACAACATGGGCTGACTGTGAATCAGTCCACCCAACAATCCCTTCATGTCATCTTGTCATCATGTGAAGATACTGTGGTCATCATGTCCTCATGTAAAGACACAATCGTCGTCATGATTCCTAATCGGTCAAGCAACATATTGGGATGAGTTAGGTCAGACTCGTCATATGTGCGATCTCCTTGGTCACTCATGTTTGGGTTGGGATCTAACGAGGTGATTCTTGTCATGTTCACATTCGGGGTCGTCTTGTCATAAACATCCTCATCAAATGAAGACAAAACATACAATTTATTTATTTTTTTTAAATATCTATATAGTTTTTTTTTTGTTTTGGAAAATTACATTTTAAACCCTATAGTTTAGGAGGTGTAACAAATTAGATCCTATAATTTCAAAAGTAACAAATTAAATCCCAAAATTTCAAAAAATAATAAATTAAACTCCGAAGTTTCAAAAAGTAACTATTATCCAAATATCAACCTAAGAGGGAAGTGATTTAGGTTGAGACAAACTTTTTCGATTTAAATGTGGAATTAAAAACTATTGCAAATATTGATTAAACAATTATAAGAACCCAATTCAATTGCAACAATAATATGATAGGCAATCAAGTACACATATGTAAGCAATTAAATAAGTAAGAGAGAGAGAGAGAAAAAAAAACAAAATCAAACTCGGTGATTTTTATCGAGGTTTGGATTCCCCGCCTACATCCCCGCCTCAAGAACACTTCTTTGAGAATTCTTAAATCCACTATTGGACAATCTTCTTTCCGGTGAAGATCAAACCGTTACAATCTTGCTTATTCGGTCAAGAGTAACCACCGAATGAAAAAATCCTTTCCACTCCTTAGGATTTATACCCAAACCCTAACAATCACTCACAAGAATAATAAAGGATTGTTGTACAATAGAAAACTCTCTCAAAGAATAGTATACCAAAGACTTGATCAAAATGGCTCAACAACTATTATGAGAAATTTGATTTTCAATCGAAGTAAGAAAACTTAAGCTTGAGAAAGATTGGATTGAGTAGAGAATGTTTGAGCAAGTTTCTAAGGTTTTTCTTTGTTCTCTCTTGTGTCTAGATACTCGGAAAGTTTAGTATTTATAGCCAAAAATGAATTTTTCTCGTTATGGAGGCTGACCTAGCTGTTATTTTGAATTTCAAGCAATCAAGTCGCATGAACATATAAACAGTCGCCTGGATTATCAATATGGAAAAAATCTTTTGAAAATAATCCGTTACAGTGAGCAATTAGCCGTTATAATTTAAATTCTAAGAAATCTAGTCACCTGGATGAAGTATCAGTCGCCTGGATTAATTAGGTAGATTTGGACAAAAACTCTCGGATTGTAATTTTCAGTTGACTGGGTCAATTCAGTCGGCTGGACTGAATCTAGTCGTCTGGATCCCTGATGCAATCGCCTGCATCTAGGGTTTCCAACCTTTAATTGTTTTTTGGCTTTGTTTTGAATAATCAAACTTTTATAACTTTATTTCTTTTGAGCGATTTGATTATTTTCTTTGAGAACATATTAGTCCTATATAAATATTATTATGATTTGAATTTAGGACAATATAAATAATTACTTTTGAAAATCATTTTGAGTTGGTTTTAAAGTTGAGCCATAGAGATCAAAATTTAATAAACTTTACAAAAACCTAACTCTTACTCTCACTTGTCTTGATGACTTGATCTTCAATGAATCTGTATTTTGATGACGTTGCATTTGTTTGATTCTTCATTGACCAAGGCGGTCCAATCAAATAACTTGTCAAAATTATACTTTAAACATAAATCATCAGGTCACATGAAAATATCATTTATGAATAACTTTAGATTATTGTTATCATCAAAATTACATTAATGTCCTTGGATTAATTAGTCAAATAATAGGTATTGAAACCTTGAGGCTAACAGTAACAAAATAAACCCCACAATTTCAAAAGTAACAAATTAAACATTTGTTTTACTTATATGGGTTGAGGTTTAAGTTGTTACCTTTTGAAATTTGAAGGTTTAATTTGTTACTTTTGAAACTGTGGGGTTTAATTTGTAACTTTTTTAAACTTCAGAATTTAATTTGTTACTTTTGAGGGTTTAATTTGTTATACCCCTAAACTATAGGGTTTAAAATGTAATTTTTTCCTTTTTTTTTTTTTTTTTTTTTCCTTTTTTTTAAGAAGTTGAACACCCTAAGCAAGCAGTGTCGCTGCCACTGTTTGAAGAGAGAGAGAAAATACTTGAAGAAGTTTTCGTATTTTTAGAGAGGACATAATGATTATAAATAGGTCATGTTTATATGCAATCTAGAAAGAGAGAAAGGGTGGGGATGGGGAGAAGACAAATAGAAAACTATTGAAGGTTAGAATACCTCTTTGGTTAAGCCTATTTCTTTTAAAGAAAGCTAATCTTAATATATTACAAGTCAATTTATGCTCTTTTGAATTGAACAATTTTTACAAGACTGAAGCGAAACCTTGATGGTTCCTTCTCATTTCGTAATGACAAATTATTTATTTATAAAGGCTATTTCTACCATGCAATTAACTAGTGTTAACATTCTTTCTGTTTTTCATAATTGCTCATTAGATTCTTTTCACATATCTTTACATTTACCTTTTTTTTTTTTACATGAATATACACAGTTTAACATCTCATTATGGTGCATATGTCATGCTAGCTATGTAAAAAAATAATAATTTCTTTGTATTATTTTTAATATCGTACTTTGCTTGTCCTAATTTGAATCGAACTAAAAGTTAATTACTTGAATTGAGTTAAGTATGAGATACAAGATTTTATGGCTTATCTGTAGCTTTAATATTGGACTCTCCTAATGGACATTGGATTTGCATCATCTTTCAAACCAGGAGTGGCTATCTCCTAGCTAGTGGATTTTTATTTATTTTTTCATAATACTTGTGTGCTTGAATGAGCTTAACTATATCCTTTGCAGTTAATACGCGGTCTGTATGGATTATGGTTGTGACGAACGACTTCCACATTGGATGTCCAGATGATTTAAATGCGTATAAATTGTTGCCAATAGTATCCCAAACTTGTTTAGAGAATATTAAACTCATTCTTTCTTTTGTCTTCAATACTTTGATTTTTTCTAGGATAAATTCCCTAACTTGGAAGAATTGAAATTGGAGGGGGGCGATGCCATGAATGAGACATCTGGTGGACCATCATCAGAATTCTTTTGCAACATAAAATTTCTGAAGTTGTACAGAAAAAAACCATCCGTTATTGTTGGGAATGAAGACTCCCAATCAGGTTGCACTTATCCAAATCTAGAGCCTCCAACAGTATCAGAATTTTGCAGATTAAAGAATATAGTTCCCTTCTCAAGATCTTTCCAAAACTTAACAACTTTGGAATTACGAAGATGCGATGCATTAATTAGTTTATTTACTCCCTCGACAGCCAAAAGTTTGGTGCAACTCCAAAAAATTAGTATATTAAAATGCAAAAGAATGACAGAAATAGTTACAAATGAGGGAGCTGTAGCAGGAGATGAGATCACTTTCAATAATTTGATCCTTCTGGAATTTCATAACTTATCGAGTCTCACAGGCTTCCATTTGGGAAATTGTACCATCAAATTCCCATCATTGGATTATGTAATTGTGATCAAATGTCCTAAATTGAAGGTTTTCTCTAACGGAGTCTTAAGCACGCCAAAGCTAAAGGACATTGATCTAGCAAGAGAACGAAACTTCCCTGTTAACGAGAACATAATCCGGTACCGTCGTTTTACCAGGGCACAGCAATTACGGAATGGAGATCTTAATGCTGCTATAAAACGGTTTTGGGAGAATAACTTTACTTGTGCATGAAAGTTGTTCACTAAAAAGGTATGTTCCCACTCTTTTTCATACTACAATAGGTTATTAAATACGGATTGACATCAGGTGTAATTGCTAGGTCAATTGCACCCATGCAATTGTTTTCAATGGTTGAGATTAAAAGGTAAAAGATTCACTTTTAATCTCAACCTTTGAATAAAAAAAACTTAAACTTAACTTTTTCACTTTTTGATCTTTTACATTTTTACCCTTACACTTTTTGAGTTTTAAAACTACCAATTGCATGGTGCAATTGACGTAGCAATTGCACCCGATGTCAATCCATTAAATACCAAGTCAATATTAGGGTTTAAAATACCACTTTTTATCTTTAATTTGTAAGTGGTTGCAAAATTTGAACAAAAATTGTACATTTCTTAAACTGCTTCGTAGATGTGACTCTTCGACTCTTTTACCCAACCTCTTCCACATATCTTTTTATGTTGAAATGGGAATATACCATATAATTAGCTGTCGCTTTTACAATCATATTTGGAAGAGCTTTTGAGGAATTAATTTACTTCCACTCCCATATATCATGTTGGTATCTCGGAAAGCTGAATCCAATAGGAAAACTCTTTGGTCCCATGCAGATAAGATGTATGTCATTTTTGGTACGATGCATATCATTTGAGGTAACATTCATGTCTTATACCAAATGATATGTATATTAGCCCAAACCCCTAGGGGACCAAATAAGCCTTCTTTATTAATATCAACATTTTTATATAGCTTACCATTTAGCTAGCAAATGTAAAATTTCATTTTTATGTACTCATTTCCATTTCAAATGTAGGTGGACTTCACAGTTTATGAGCATCTGAAAAGCAACAAGAATTTCTATACAAGCATGTCATTCAGTTAGCCTCCTATATTGTAGTTGCTATTATTGTTGTAAATTTAAATGTCATATCTTGTGGTGGTGCGGGGATGTGAGAAATTTCATTTGAATAGAGTTGACATTGGTTTTTGTAATTGCTGGATCTTGTCACTGTAGTTTTGGCTGACATTAATATTTGGTGGATGACAACGGAACATTGTTCAATAGATCATGACATAGTGCTATGTTGTTTTGGGGTTAATATTCCCTTTCATCTCATTTTGTTTTGATTACTTTATAGTTTTGGTCATCTTAAATACTTTATTGTAGATCGGTGCTAGTTAAGTAGCGGAAACAGAAAATGATGACTTCTTGAGCAACAATGCTAATGAAGTTGGGGGCAGAGAACATGATGCAGAATGATGACTAGGGGCCGACTCAAAAGAAGACGGATCTTTCATTTTACTGATTGTTTTATCTTAGAGCATTATAGTTAAGAGCCTTGTAGCTCAATCGCATTGATTGCTCTCCTTTACATGGAGGATTAGGGTTCAAATCCCCTCTCACCCAATGTTAGAAAAGTCGAATCTATTAAAAAAATTAATTAATTAATTAAATCTCTATATCTTCATATGATTGTTTATACTATATAACTTTATTGTAGTTGTTTCCATAAGTATTGTAGCTTAACTGGAATAGTCTACTATCCTTTATGAAGAGAATTGGGATTCAAATCTCTTCTCCTCATTGTGTATTTGAAATTATGAATTTGTATACATACATTTATGATAGACTAATTTTCAGTATTTGTAACACGTTATAGTTGGAGAAATTATTTTGCATACAATTTTTTAAAAAGATAATAAAAAAAATAGTAGAATGGTTGGCTTGTGTGGCCTTGAGCTCAAAACTTGAAGTTTAATGATTAATTGTTTAGGAGTTTGGGTTTTGTGTGGCCTTTTGTGGAGTATGGGTTATGGTGAAATCAGGCTTGTGGGACCTTTTATAGATGTGGGTAAGTGTTTGGGAAATTTGGCGTGTAGGGCCTTTTGGGGAGTATGGGGAATGGTGAAGTTTGTGTGACTTTTTGGTGGAGTAGGTGACTGTTTGGGACTTGTGTGGCCTTGCAGCTTTGAACTTCAATCTTGATTTGTACTCGCTTGTAAAGCTTCCTCAATTTGGATTCCAGCCGCAACTAGGGCTTTAAAGGTTGGGAAGTATTGTGCAAACAAATGCTTGTTGTAGATAGTCAACAAATTCTTAACTATCATTTGCAATTGATCCTCCTCATTAGGTTGGGAGGTCATTTGGACGGCTTTTGCCCTTCATCTCGTAATGAAAGATGAGAAGGTCTCCTTGGCATCTTGTTTGGTAGTCTCAAGATCCCTCCTTGTAACATCCATTGCATTGTTGAACTGATATTGCATGAAAATTTTTGAGCAAATGTCTTCCCATTTGTTGGTGCGGGAGTCTTTCAAATTGAAAAATCACTTCAAAGCCACCCTGTAAGGGTGTTCTGAAATAGTTGGGCTAAAATCTCATCATCAGCTCTAAGTGGGTGCATGATCCTTGTATACATTTTCAGATGGATCACTGGATAACCCATGCCATTAAACTTGTCTAGTGATGGCATCTTGAACTTCGGAGGTAATTGGGCCTTGGGGAAAGGAGACAAGGATTGTAGATCCACCGCCTCGTCAAATCTACGTGTCTTTTTGATAACCTTCTCCATTTGCTTCACCCTTTGGAGCATCCTCTTCTCGGACTCGGTCATAGGCGAGTTCGTTGTAAATATTACTTTATTCTCGATCTTGGAACTTCAGGTTCTCTAGATAGCAGATGTTGGAAAATTTGATGTATGTCTTCTCTCAATTGTGTTTGGCCCACGACCAAAGTGTGCAACAATTCTTTCAACTCATTGGATTTAGAATTACTATTTTCCCCCCAAGGCAAAGGACAGACTCTGAGAAGAAACTGGTGATTCTTGTTCGAACTAGGAGTTACTTGGGTTTGGACTATCATTGAACAACAATCTCTTCAACTTCAAAGATGGTGAAGAACAATCTTCCAAACATCCCCTCTCTTCATGAGTCCAAACCTTACCTTGCATACTTTAAGGCTCTCATTTTAGACTTAAGTTATTCAATTTGAGTAGGCTTTATTGGACCTTAATAAAAATGATTATTTACCTAGGTCATGTTGGACCTAACGCGCAATGATGATTGGTCTAGACCTTATTGGGCCTTACTGAAAAAAAGTTTTACCTAAGGATTGTTGAGCCTAACGACAGGTGAGAAAATGTTATTTTCTTTAGGCCCAACAAGTGTCAAAAAATGTTGTCCTTTCAAGTTTTAGGAAAGTTTTATGTCAAACGACAGACCTAAACTTTAGGAGATTTTTTTATCCATTAAGAGTATTACCCAATGTATGATAAAGATGATTAATTTTATTTACTTAAAGTGTAATTCAAAAATGTGAATTTTAATCCTTCAAGGATGTTATTCATTGTATGATGAAATGATGAATTTTAACTATTTAAAGTGTAATCCAAAATGTGAATTTTAATCTGTTAAAGAGGTAATTCATGATGTGAACCATTTAAGGTGTTATTAAAAATGTGGTGAATTTTAATCAATTAAGATTTAATTTATGATATATTTAAATTTTAACCATTTAATGTGTTAGTAAAAAATGTGGTGAATTTTTAATATTTAATTCAATATGTGATTAAATTTTAACCACTTAAGCTGTTATTAAAAAAATGTAGTGAATTTTAATCCATGAAGATGTAATTCAAGATGTGAACCATTTAAGATTTTATTGAAAATGTAGTGAATTTTAAACCAGTATAATATAATTCAAGATGTTTTTAAATTTTAACCATTAAATGTGTTATTTAAAAAGTGTGGTGAATTTTAATCAAATAAGATGTAATTCATGATGTATTTAAATTTTAACCATTTAAGATGTAATTTAAAAGCTGTGGTAAATTAATCCATTAAGATGTAATTCAATATGTGCTTAAATTTTAACCATTTAAGGTGTTATTAAAAAATGTAGTGAATTTTAATCCATGAAAATTTAATTCAAGATGTATTTAAATTTTAACCATTTAAGGTGTTATTAAAAAATATGTTTTTTTTTTTTTTAAAATTAATTCTATGTGTATGTTAAATTTCAACCACTTAAGGTGTAATTTAGAACATTAATCTTAATTTTTCAATTATCTATATATCATACGTTATATTTTAACTATTTAAGGTGTTTTACAACGTGTATTTTTCCAAAAAAAAAAAAAAAAAGTAATGCATTGTATGTATTAAATTGTAACCATTCAAGGTATTATTTAAAACATGCATTTTAATTTTTCAAAACGTTATTTGTTATAACTAAGCCTTGTTAAACCTTATGTAAAAAACAAAAACGTTAATTCGTTTGGATCGTGTAGGGTATTACGGCATTAAAAAAAAAAAAAAAAAAAAAAAAAAAAATTTATCATTTTGATAAAGCTTTATCAGGTCTTACGGCATAAAAAAAAATGTTTACTCATTTGATTTACGTGTTGAACATTTTTAATGGTGTAAGCAATATATCATATAGCAAACAACATAACTAAGTTTAAACAACGAAACGTTATAATCAAACAAGGCATAAACATATTTTTACCGGGTTAAGCCTAGTGAAAAGTTCTATTTTTTCTACATGGGTAGAAGGTAGGCAAAGAGGGAACCCATAAGTTAAGATGTTGTATCTCCCAACTTATGACACCATGAGCATCACGTTGGTTCAAACGATATGGTTTATCCGTTAACGCATCGATTAAGAAATGATCAAAATCGATACTACGCTATGGGGTGGTAATTTCATCAAGGGCACCTGAGTCTCATGAAGACCGTGATCTATGACTAGGATACCGGGGCTTCCGGGCTTGATGAATTTATTACTTGCCAACGTATGTAACTACATGGTGCATGAACAATTGTTATGGAAAGCAATAAATCACAAAAATGCAAAGACATAACATATATTGGCCAAGCTCAATATATTTTATGAAGTTAAGCCCTCAAGTATCCCCAGTGGAGTTGCTACTATGAGAACCTCACTCCGTTTCTCAAAATCCGAAACAAAAACCCCTCGATTAGTATTAAGTGATTTTGGCTTCAATTTGGAAATTAAATTGATAGCGTGTCTCAAATGATGGGATAAAAACGTTAATGTTTTAATCAACCCTCGAGGTTGAAGGTCAATGTGACATGTTGTTTGTGGAGTTGCCACTTAATTTATTTTAGGCCAAAATATTGTTTTTGTCCCTAAACTATACATGAGTTTCGTTTTTGGTTCTTGAACTTTGAAAAAGTTCACTTTTACATATGAATTTCATCCTTGGACTTTTTTATTTTTTAAAAGGACGAAATTCATGTGTAAAAATGAACTTTTTCAAAGTTCAAGGACCAAAAACAAAATTCATGTATAATTTAAGAATGAAAACAATAGTTTAACCATTATTTTAAAGAAAAAATTAAGAAAACCCAAAGTCAAGAGTAATGTAATCCCCTTTTATTCCATTTTAGAATTTGTACAATTGCTAAATGAAATAGTGTGTGTATAAAATTCCCCTAGAATACAATCTAAGAAAATAATATTGTATGAATTTTCTAGTTATAATCTATATAAAAAGAAAATTAATTGTTGTTGTAAGACACTATGTATGCAACCCGAAGTTTTGGTTTGGAGGCTTGGTTACAAAATGGGAAGGTATTAGGCACCCCATTTTTCCCGATTTACATCGGTCCTCTTATATTGAAAATGGTCAAGTATATTGTAATGTCAATGCATGTATGTTATGCAAACAAATTGATTTTAATTATCCGTATTGTCATTATGTTGGTTGCAATATGATTCTCATGTTATAGTTGTAAGCTTAAACACATAATCATAGTAAACTTGTAAATGCAAATACAAGAAATTAAAACATAATGTATGCACAATAAATTAAAGCATAAAGTAAGCAAAAAAATTAAAGCATAAGGGTTAGAGAACTAACCCGCATGCAAAACAAAATTAAAGTCAAGTATGTGTTTCACAACTTGTGTGGTTGTGAGCTTTGTGACTTGATGAGTCTAAGGATGTGTATACAATTTGTGGGTTGTATGGGTAATCCTAAGAAGTGTTTGAGTGTGTGGGTTGGTGGCAAAATAATTTCAAACCTAAGTTATAAAGATGATGAAGGGTGAACAAAATCAAAATGATTTTCTCAACCTTCAAAACCTTTAAGACTTTTGGAAAGTAATTTCAGTTTAAGAAAAGTTTAAGTGCAAAGATTTTCCAAGTCTTGGTTCCAAAGATAATGAATGGTGAGTTAAATCTAAAAGATTTCTCAACCTTCAAGAGTTTTAGAACTTTGAAGAGGAGAGTTTGCTTCAAAGAAATTTTTTGCTCAAAGCACTCTTGAAAACTCTCCCTATTTTTCTCTGCACTTTCTAACCACTTGTATGGAGGCTTGATGTTGTATTTATAGAAAAAAAAGGTGTGAATGGGTCAATGGGAGGTAGGTGGGGCTGATTTTTTGGCCCCCACAAGTTGCAAAACGTGCATGCCAGCCCATGGCTTGTCCCTCCTTGTGCTGAAAAAGACAAAAATGTGTAGAATGTGGTCCAGGAACATAATGCCAACCAGCACTCTGTTGGAAAATCTTAGTGCTGACTGACACTAGTATTTAATATCACAGTGCCAGCCGGCACTACTTAGTACCGTTTAGCACTAAGACAGTGCCGTTTGGCACTACAAGCCCAAAATTTGTTTTTTCCTTTTTTGAGCATGCAATTTTGAATGTGAATGGGCAGAAATTCTGCCATTCCAAAGGCTTTTTTGGCATATATGTCTGAGATATAATTGTATGTATGCATGTACATATAAGTTAATGCGGACTTGAAGCATTAAAACTTCGATCGGCAATAACTTTCTCGTTTGTGATCCAATTTGAGTGCATGACGCGTCGTTTTGATCGTGTTGACCTAACGACTCATTCAAAATTATTTTGGTGTCAATTGGACGACCAGAGAAAAATGGGACCGAAACCATAGAAATGCTCGAATTTTCGTGTCGAAATGCCTAGAGTCCAAATTGAGTGCAAGTTACGTCGTTGTGATCATGTTAACTTAACAACTTGTGTGAATGCAATTTTGTGTCAATTGGATGCCCATAACAAATTGGTACTGAAAACCCTGAATGTGCACAAATTTTCGCGTCGGGGCCCGCTTTTGGATTTTTAGTCCATAAAGCTCCCTCAGGAAGCTTTAGGTAACAAAATGAGGTGTCTAAAAGAAAATGAGGTGTCTACAAGAACCCTCAGGAAGCTCCTCCGATAAAACTAACGACCAACCCGCCTCACCGGCCATAGAACCTCTGATTACCCTTTAAGTGCTTAACGTTGGGAAAGACAAGGAATAAAGCTTCATTGATATGCGGTGGAGCACCCTATTAGCTAGTAAATAATCAACTAAAGGAAAGGGACCTAATTTACTTTCGGCAAATCGGCACACACCCATGAAGAAGGTCCTAAACAGAGCACTCAACGAATCCAGTGCAAAATGTAAAGAAAATATGCAAAAAGCAAAAGAACGGAAAACTCACCAGAAGAAAGGTAAGGCCTGAGACAGAGGTTTCGCCGAAAGAAAATGTCCAAAACACAGAAGTAAGAACTGAGAGAAAATGAAAAATCCCTTAAATGGGTTGCATTTTCAAAACTCTTGACATACAGGCGAAGAGTTGTGTCCAAAATCACCTTCCCCCCCAAACTCTAGTTGCGTACCCACCAAATTGGCGACTCGTGTCCAAAATCACCTTCCCCCCCATTTCAAACGAGGGTACAAAAAGAAAGCCCATGAAATTACCACCAGACCCTTGACCGTTTATAATTCCACGAGTCGTCCTTTCAACGACCCGGAAATTAAGGGGCATCTGATCATACACAAACAAAACAGTGCAATCACCATTGTCATATACAGACGATTGTCCAACACACACGGATAGACGACTGTCACTAAACCCCGATAAAGACACTTTAATGTCGGAAAAAGCGTTATGCCAATCATCCTTATATGGATCAAGCCATTACACATCATAGAAACACCCCATTTATGGCAGGAGGGATTTGAGCATAACATTTATGGATAACGAATAACCATAATCCCGACCCTATAGAAGGAATAGGAGGAGCCTAAACCAGGTATGCACAAAATACCCTGATTACTCATTTCTTTCTCTAAGCTATTTGAACTCTTCTTAGAATTCTAACTCCAGAATCGGAGACTCCTAGGCCGGAATCACATCTGTTTTCTCTCATTCTTTTGTTAGTGCAGGCCTTCCATTTATAATCGAGGTGTAGTCAGGCTCACTAATTTTCAGCTATCATCATGTATAATGTTAGGGTACGTTTGGTACACTGTAATAATTCTTGTAATGTAATAACTATTTCTAAGGAATAACTATTCGGTTGTTTAGTTACGTTTTTATTACAAGGAATAGCTATTCCTTAGGAATGGTTATTCTTCAAAATGAGGAATAGCTATTCCTTACATCACGTAATAGCTCAAAAAAATTAAAAAATTCGAAAAAACCATAGTTAACTACAACTTTTTTTTTTTTTTTGAAAATTCACACTCTCTCTCTCTCTCTCTCTCTCTATATATATATATATATATGTATA
>BKZX01032716.1:160987-178325 GCA_014362285.1 Fagus crenata
CCCAAGTCTCTATTTTTAAAAAACATTTACTCTCTTTCGGTCTCTTTCTCTCTCTCTTTCTCTCTATATATATACTCAAGTCTCCATATTTTAAAAAAAATTTCCCTCTCTCTCTCTCTCTCTCTCTCTCTCTCTCTCTATATATATATATATATATATATTGTTGGGGAATTTGCCAAGATAAAAAAACAAATGCAACTTTGAGACGTGTAATCACTTTTTTTAAGATGATAATTGCCCCCACTCTAGAAGAATTTTGCTTCTGGGTTAAAAACAATTCACCTCCAGGATACAACAAAGTCACCCATTACAAAAAGCAAATTTCTATAATTCTTTAAATAGCATTCTCACAAAATTATGTATTTGACAATGAATTAGACACTTTAATTTGTATAGAATTTAATTGGCACTATTTTAGAACAATATAACCTTTTAGAAAATAACTTTCATGAGTTAGTTATTCTCTACATAAAAAATAACTTCCATAAGTTAGTTATTTTTTACACCAGAATCACATGTGCACGTGCCACGTGTCCAATTGCCAAATGTGTCACTAATGTCTTCAAACATAAACTCACTTCTATATCACTATATGTATAACAAATATACAACATATATATATATATATATATATATAACATTCAAAATCCAAGCCTCCAAAATATTTTAAAATTATTAATACTCGTATAATAAGCAATACTCGTATATTAATCATGTTGTAGTAAAATATAGAATACATATTCAAGGTTTTATTCATGTGTTGTCACCAAACAGATGAATGATAATAGTTATTATATTACAGCTTCTTTTATTCCTTGTAATACTGATTCCTATTACAGTGTAATAACCATTACAGCGTACCAAACGTGTCCTTAATGATTTTTATCAATCTCATAAATAAGATTCAAGAATAAGATTAGTTAATGGAATGAGAGGAACATGTTTAAAATCAACTAGTAGCGAGAAAACGAATCACTTGTTTCTGAAATAGTTCTATAAAAAAAATCATATATCTAACAATTCAAGGTTCAAGCAGTTGGTTATAAAGATTATGATTATTAAGACTAGAAAGAATAACTGAATTAAATTCATGGATTTACCTCAACTAGGTTATGTACAAATAAATGATTTTTATATTCGAAACTCATTTAAAACAAGGGGTGGTATATGAGAAATAAAATCAAATATAAATGATAGGTGCCTTGAAGGCCCTCAAAATGCTATGACCCTATAATTTACTACCTCAAAGAGTAATGTCATGACCTTTTTTTTTTTTTTTTCCTTTGAATCAAAATTTCGTTGCAGTTTTTTGTTATCATCCGCTCATTTTATTTTCCTCTACTTCCTATACTTTGCATCTTATTAAAAAAACAAAAAACAAAACAATATATTCATCTTAGTTTTCGTTGTGAGTTGTCATTTCTAGAATTTGTTTTTACAATATACTTCCAACATTTTACCATATATTTTTCGTCGCAGTTTCGTGATCTCATCCTCTCAGTTTAGTTTTACTCTTGTTAAAAAAAAAAAAAAAAGAACTTTGTCACCATAAAGTCTCATTCACATTAGCGACCATCCATATCTGCTTCCAAGAGTGCAAAAAAAAAAAAAAAGAACTTGCAAAATTGTGGCCTCAAGAACAGAGGTACTTAGCTCAATTTATCTATTTAAATTTATCTTTGATTTTTTTCATTCACCCAATTGACTGTCCTTGCTCAGTTGCTCAGAAGTTCAAGTGGAGGTAGCATAAAACAACCAGTTCCTGCTCCATTGATTGATAATTTGCTATCCTAAAGAGAGGTGTGTACCTTGTACATTTCCTTGTTTTTCTCATTTGTTGTTTGATTTGATTCTTGCCGTATAGTTTGCTTGTAATGATGGCCCTTGTTTGATTTTATATTGTGTACACAGCCCAAAAAGAAAAGGCATAAGACGAAAGAAAGAATGGAAGCACGAATCATGATCCTTTATTCCAAAGTGTTACCCAAATATCAACCTAAGAGGGGGGGTGATTTAGGTTGAGGCAAACTTTTTCGATTTAAATGCGGAATTAAAAACTATTTTCAATTAGCAAAAACTGATTAAACAAATTTAGGAACACAATTCAATTGCAATATAGATATGATAGAAAATCAAACACAAGCATATATAAGCAATTGAATAAGTAAGAGATAGAGATAGAGAAAATCAAACACAATGATTGTTATCGAGGTTCGGCTTCCCCGCCTACGTCCCCGCCTCAAGATCACTTCTCGAGGATTCCCAAATTCACTAATTTGACAATCTTCTTTTAGGTGAAGATCAAAACTGTTACAAATCTTCCTTACACGGTGAAGAGTAACCACCGAGTGAAAAATCTTTTTCACTCCTTAGGATTTATACCAAAACCCACAAATCTTCCTTACACGGTGAAGAGTAACCACCCAGTGAAAAAATTTTTTCACTACTTAGGATTTATACCAAAAACCTAACAAAAACACTCAATAGTTTCAACAAAGGATTGTTGTACAAAATATGGTTCTCTCAAAGAGTAGTTGTACACAATATGCTCATTCTAATAGTATATCAAAGATTTGATCGATATGGCTCAAAGAGTATTTAAAGGAATTTGATTTTCAATCAAGGATTTTGAATGATATGAAAATATAAGCTTGAGAAAGGATGGATTGATGTAAAAGATATTTTCTTTTCTTTCTCTGATTTCTCTTGTATGCTCTATGTGTTTAGAAATGAAGAAAGGATAGTATTTATAGCCATAATTATTTTCTTCCCATTATCATGTTGTCTTGCATTCTTCTTGATTTTCAATCAATCAAGTTGTTTTTTTTTTTAACTTTTCTTCTTAAGAGATTTTTCAATTGATATGGTTGTCTTGCATTTGAATTTCAATCAATCAAGTTGCTTTCTTTGAAAGCTTTTCTTCTTAAGAGATTTTTCAATTGATATGGTTGTCTTGCATTTGAATTTCAATCAATCAAGTTGCTTTCTTTGAAAACTTTTCTTCTTAAGAGATTTTTCAATTGATATGATTGTCTTGCATTTGAATTTCAATCAATCAAGTTGCTTTCTTTGAAAATCAATTTAAGTTGGTTTTAAAGTTGAGCTTTAAAGATCAAATCTTAATAAACTTTACAAAATCTAACTCTTACTTCTCATATGTCTCGGAACAAGATTCTTGAGCTTGATTTCTTTGTCTTGAGATTTGATGACTTTGATCTTCAGCAATTTGTCGACTTTGCATTTGCTTGATATTTGAATTGACTATGTTGGTCCAATTAAATTAATAGTCAACATTATGTTTTAAACATAAATCGTTAGTTCATATGAAAATATCATTTATGAATAACTTAAAATCATGGTTATCATCAAAACTACATGAATGTCCTTGGATTAATTAGCCAATTAATAGGTATTGAAACCTTGAGGCTAACAATCTCCCCCTTTTTGATGATGGCACATATGATATGATATTTTTATACGATTTATGATTTTGAAGCTTTTCTTGAAAAGCTCCCCCTAAAATAAAGCATATCTTTATATTAGAGATTTTTAAATCTCCCCCTATCTTTATGCATAGATCAATATGTCATTTAAGTATTATCAAGCAATCAATATATATGCGCATTTTATTGCAAGATATGATAATTCAACAATAGATTAAAAAATGTCATATCTTTCTCCCCCTTGGCATCATCAAAAATAAATATTATATTCAATATCTCCAAACATCACTCAACATTTTAAACAACCATAATTAAACAAAAAAAATATTTATCTTTTGATTTAATTCAAACATAGAACAATCAACGAATATAACATATTTGTAAGGTTCTTCATCCTAGTGGTTCGGTTGGATTGAGAATTCGGTTGAAGATGCTTCAGGAAAGGATATGATGTCCTTTGCCATATGCCTAAAATGCCGATGATTTAAGCAATCCGGAAAGGACATGAGATGATGCCCATATATTACGTACTCTCTCTCTTTTGTCATACAAAGTTTCTGGTGTATCAATAGTTGTATGAACGGGATGATTCGGATGAGAAAGATATATTTGGAGTGTATGCCAAAGATCTTCCCATCAGATTGGTGTATGAGAGAGGTACTTCAACCGAGAAGCATGATCAATAATAATCTTGCTTCGTGAAAACTTGATCAATAATAATCTTGCTTCTATCTGAGAAGATCAAGTATTTGATTTTATGAATCTCTAAGTGATGCTGCATCCTCTTAGAGTTTTATCTAAAGAATGAGAGAAAAATTATCTGAGAGGTGTGAATATGCAGTGGAGAGGTGAATCGAATTTATAGGACAGACGCGCTGTTTGAAGGAATGGTTCAGATTTTGCTACGTGTCATAAGTGTGAATGAATGGTTCAGAAAACGCTACGTGTCTGACTTATCCAATTGCGCACGCTAGAGACACCGATAATTCAGGAAATTTGAAAAAATGATATCGGCTTTTTCAGAAAGAAGATCTTGTCGACGCATCGAGTTTTGAGTCAGTGATATTTCCGTATACGTTAAATTTCGAGATTTTAATGGTGAATTTTGAAGAAAAATCTCGGGAGTCGGATGATAGGTACAGACTGGTGTTAAAAAATCTGAGGTTTATTTATCACACACTAATTTTCGATGAACTTCATCATTTTCAAACTTTTAGCCTAATCTCTTATTAGATTTTCTAGAATGGCTTCCTCTTCTACTAAAAACAAACCAGAAACAATTAATCTAAATGATACACCTAACGTGATGCCAAAAGTCTGGCGTCCTTACTTCCTTTCACCTAATGGCCCTATGTCAGTAACTGATTCAGTGATGTTGAATGTTGTGACTGCCACCGCAGTAGCTACAGGTTTTTGTACTCCGGAGGATGCAAAGGTTTTAGCTGGGAGAACTGACCCACAAATAATAAATGACTTAATGGCACTCACAATTCAGTGTGCTGCCACCGTTTCTAACATGAGACGTCGTCTTCATGTTAGGAATCTTGAAGTGAAAACACTACGTTCTCAAGTCACCATTTTACAAAGATTGCTGAAGGAGAGTAAGAAAAAGATAGGGGAGGTCAAGAAGGAGAACAAAAGGCTGAAGGTGCTCGTGGATTCTTATGCCGGTAATTTGGTAATCCAGTCCACAGAGCAGAGCAAGACCACTGATAAGCTGCAGAAGCAGTATGAGAAGCTACTAGCTGAGGTGAAGGAATTGACTTCTCGCTCTATCCCCAAATAAATGTAGTGGGAAGTGTAGTGGTTTTTCCTTTTGTGGTGGCTTCTCCTTTGTGGCTTTCTTTTTAATAAACTCAAGTTTGTTTAAATGATTAGTTTTATTTCTTATTTTATGCATGAACATATACGCAAATATACATAGAACTTGGCATATAATCTAATGTTCAAACAATATAATTAGAAAGATATAAAATGAACAATTTTATGAACATGATATGGATAAAATCATTTTATATTCAATTCTTAAGGTATATATAGATTTAACACAGTTGAATTAAATAGAAGGATAATAAGTTTAAGCTCATTTGATATCAACGTATCTAGCCATACCTATTTCACGTCGAATTGTGTAAAATCGTTCTTCAATGAGAGGTTTCGTGAGAATGTCCGCCCATTGACTATCGGTGCTCACAAATTCAAGTTCAATGTCTCCTTTTTGCACATGATCTCTTATGAAATGGTATTTAATTTCAATGTGCTTTGTGCGAGAGTGTTGGATAGGATTTTTACTTAAACTTATGGCACTTGTGTTATCACACCTTATGGGAATATGATCAAAAAGAATTTTAAAATCCTCTAGTTGTTGTTTTATGTAGAGAGATTGAGCACAACAACTACCGGCCGCTACATATTCGGCTTCCGCCGTTGATAAGGCCACGAAATTTTGCTTTTTACTAAACCATGATACTAGTGAGTGTCATAGAAAGTGACAAGTACCACTAGTGCTTTTGCGATCAATTTTGCAACTGGAAAAATCGGCATCCGTGTAGCTTATTAAGTCAAATGAATTTGACTTAGGGTACCATAATCCTAAATCAATGGTTCCAAGCAAATATCGAAATATTCGTTTGACAGCAATTAAGTGTGATTCTTTAGGACAGGATTGAAACCGAGCGCAAAGACATACGCTAAACATTATATCGGGTCTACTTGCGATTAAATAAAGTAAACTATCAATTATACCTCGATATAGCTTAACGTCCACCAGTTTACTTTTCTCATCTTTGTCAAGCTTTGTTAAAAGACTCATGGGAGTTCCATATGCTTTAGCATTTACCAATCCAAATCTTTTTAGTAAGTCTATGACATATTTAGATTGATTTAAGAATATCCCTTCTTCAGTTTGCTTTATTTGAAGTCCGAGAAAGAATTTTAGCTCACCCATCATACTCATTCGAATTCATCTTGTATAATCTTAGAGAATTCTTTGTACAAGTTTACATTAGTAGAACCAAATATAATATCATCAACATAGATTTGCACAATAAGCATGTCTTTTCCATTAAACATTAGAAATAATGTTGTGACAAGTTTTCCACGTGTAAAACCCTTTTTAATAAGGAAACCACTTAATCGTTCATACTAAGCTCTTGGAGCTTGTTTTAAACCATATAAAACTTTTGATAATTTAAAACGTGGTTTGGAAATTCATGATTTTCAAATCCAGGAGGTTGTTCTACATAAACTTTTTCGGCAATAAAACCATTTAAAGAGACACTTTTGACATCCATTTGAAATAATTTTAAATTTTTAAAACATGCAAAAGCAAGTAACATGCGTATAGCTTCTAATCTAGCAACTGGAGCATAAGTTTCTCCATAATCAATACCTTCTTCTTGATTGTAACCTTGAGTGACTAACCTTGCTTTGTTCCTTACTATTATACCTTCTTCATCTTTTTTGTTTCGGAATACCCATTTTGTACCAATGACGGAGTGGTCCTTGGGTCTAGGAGCAACAGTCCATACTTTGTTTCTTTCGAATTAGTCTAGCTCTTCTTGCATTGCTAAAATCCATGATTCATCTTCAATAGCTTCATTTATGTTCTTTGGTTCAATCTGTGAGAGAAACATCATGTTGTTGCAAATGTTCTTGAGCTTTGATCTTGTGCTTACTCTATATTCAATTTCACCAATGATCAATTCTTTAGGATGACTATGGACTACGTTCCAACTTTTTGGTAATTCTTCATTGTTGGTTGGAGGAAGCGCTTTTTCTTCATCTTTTGGTTCATCTACTTGATTTTTGACTTTTTCACTTGAATCAACTTGGTTAGATGAACAAGCTATATCGATGATCTTTCCTTTTGAGTTATCACCAAATTTGACATTTCCTCCATCTTTTAGAGTAAGAGAAGTGAACTTGTTTTTGTCACTTGTCATATGCCTTGAACATCCACTGTCAAGAAACCACTTATCCTTGGTAGATTTGAATATCAAGCATACCTATAAGACAAATTCAAGTAACCTTCTTTGGTACCCAAATCTTCTTGGGTCCTCTTGGGTTAGTTGGTGGTGTGGTTCCTTTAATAATCCAAATCATATTTTTCATGGGACATGTATGAATATTATGCTCTATTTTTCCACAATGTTTACATATGGGAAATTTCAAGAAGTTTTCATTAATAAAATTTTTTTGATAGTGTTTTTCTTTTATTTTCGGGTTATATCCAATACCCGCTTTGTCAAAAACACATCTTTGACTACCCAACAAATTATCCAAATTTTTCTTTCCATTTGTAAAGTTAGTCAAAATTTTGGTTAGGTTTTCAACCTTAAATTTTAATTCTTTATTTTCATTTATCAAGAGATTTGAATCATGAGATATTTGTGATGATGTTTCCACATCTTTTGCTTTTATTTTCTCACTGAAGTTTTGTGATTCAATTTTCAATTTAATTATTTCTTTTTCTAAAGATAGATTTTTATCATTTAAAGAAATAAGTTGTTTTTCTCGAATTTCATTTTTACTTTTCAAATCATCTAATTCATTTGAAAGAGATATGACTTTCTTTTTGAAAACTTTATTTTTCGAAACATTCTTCTCAAATTCTCCAACAAGCTCTTCAAAAGCATTTTGTAATTCATCATAGCTATAAGAATTATTTTCTAAAGAATTGAGTTCCGAAGTTCCCTTATCTTCATATGCCATTAAGCAAAAGGCTTCGGTAGAATCTTCTTCATCGTTAGATGCTTGAGGGCTAATGCTTGTACATTCATCTTTCTCTATTTGAGACAATTTGTGATTATGAACAAGCATGCTCATCTTTGATTCTTCAACTTGACTTGCTTCTTCATAGGTTGCTTCAAGTTTTTTCCAAATTTCTTTAGCTGAATTACAACTTGAAATTTCATTAAATTCCTTTGAGTCAAACGCACAATATAAACAATTCATAGCTTTATAATTTAATTCAATGAGTTTGACATCATTTTCATCCCATTCAGTTTCTTGTTTGGATATTTCTTATTCTTCTACTATTTTAGTAGGAACATGAGGACCATTTACAATGATTTTCAATATGAGATAATCTTGAGCTTTAATGTACGTAGTCATTCTAGTTTTCCAATAACTATAATCACTACTATTGAACAAGGGTGGTCTATTTGTAGATTGACCTTCAATCATTTGAGGTCTAGATATGTTTGCTATGATCATAACTCTAAGATTGTTAAATCTATATGTAGAGCCTTGGCTCTGATACCAATTGTTACCCAAATATCAACCTAAGAGGGGGGTGATTTAGGTTGAAGCAAACTTTTTCGATTTAAATGCGGAATTAAAAACTATTTTCAATTAGCAAAAACTGATTAAACAAATTTAGGAACACAATTCAATTACAATATAGATATGATAGAAAATCAAACACAAGCATATATAAGCAATTGAATAAGTAAGAGATAGAGATAGAGAAAATTAAACACAATGATTGTTATCGAGGTTCGGCTTCCCTGCCTACGTCCCCGCCTCAAGATCACTTCTCAAGGATTCTCAAATTCACTAATTTGACAATCTTCTTTCGGGTGAAGATCAAAACCGTTACAAATCTTCCTTACATGGTAAAGAGTAACCACCGAGTGAAAAATCTTTTTCTCTCCTTAGGATTTATACCAAAACCCACAAATCTTCCTTACACGGTGAAGAGTAACCACCCAGTGAAAAATCCTTTTCACTACTTAGGATTTATATCAAAAACCTAACAAAAGCAATCAATAATTTCAACAAAGGATTGTTGTACAAAATATGGTTCTCTCAAAGAGTAGTTGTACACAATATGCTCACTCTAATAGTATATCAAATATTTGATCGATATGGCTCAAAGAGTATTTAAAGGAATTTGATTTTCAATCAAGGATTTTGAATGATATGAAAATATAAGCTTGAGAAAGGATGGATTGATGTAAAAGATATTTTCTTTTCTTTCTCTGATTTCTCTTGTATACTCTATGTGTTTAGAAATGAAGAAAGGATAGTATTTATAGCCATAATTGTTTTCTTTCCGTTATCATGTTGTCTTGCATTCTTCTTGATTTTCAATCAATCAAGTTGTTTTCTTTGAAAACTTTTCTTCTTAAGAGATTTTTCAATTGATATGGTTGTCTTGCATTTGAATTTCAATCAATCAAGTTGCTTTCTTTGAAAATCAATTTAAGTTGGTTTTAAAGTTGAGCCTTAAAGATCAAATTTTAATAAACTTTACAAAATCTAACTCTTTCTTCTCATATGTCTCGGAACAAGATTCTTGAGCTTGATTTCTTTGTCTTGAGATTTGATGACTTTGATCTTCAGCAATTTGTTGACTTTGCATTTGCTTGATATTTGAATTGGCTATGTTTGTCCAATTAAATTAATAGTCAACATTATGTTTTAAACATAAATCGTTAGTTCATATGAAAATATCATTTATAAATAAATTAAAATCATGGTTATCATCAAAACTACATGAATGTCCTTGGATTAATTAGCCAATTAATAGGTATTGAAACCTTGAGGCTAACACAAAGGAATTAATACAATTACCTTTATTGGAACTAAAAGTAATTAATGTTCTTGTGATGAATTGTATCTCTAAGAAGGGAAAATTATTAAGTAGTTCCAAATGACAAAGAAATGCGTACTCCTTTCTCTCACATGAATGAAAGTGATTATTAGTAGTCTAAAACTACAAATAAATGCGTAGTCCCCTTCTCACATGAATGATGAGTCCTACTAATTAAATTTATAGTATGACCTACTACTTTGTGAAATGAGTGACTATATATTTATTTGTAGTTTGAGACTCTAAACAATTTTTCCATAAATGGTGAATCTTACTAATTAAATTCATAATGTGACCCACTATTCATGTGAAATGAGTGAGTACGCATTTCTTTGTGTTCTCAGAGTATTTAATAATTTTTCCTCTTTGTTATTTTGCTCCCTTTTCTTAACACAAGATGTTATTAGTCTTTCATCCCTCTTTCTATCACTAATTTCTCGTAGTCTTAGTGGTAAGTGGTAAAATGAATATCCATTCTCATTTTCCACCTATCCTAATTTGCATTCCCAAGTTTTGCTACTCAATTTATCCCTAAGGAGTTTTGGGATAAATATGTTCATTATATCCCCATACCTTACATTGAGATTTTGACAATTTTGGTTTATGTGAGGTCCAACATTCGTAAGGACATCATCACTGATTTGGTCATGTCCAACAATGTCCTATTTCTTTTTTCTACAATTTCGTTTTATTGAGGTGTGTAAGGTATTGTGTAAACGTACCTTTTTCTGTTCGTACTACTGAATTCCTCAAATGCCTCATGTTTTCCACCCGTGTCATTTTTTAAGTTTTAGAAGGGCTTATCTAATTGTGTCTCTACCTCCAACTTATATTCTTTGAATTTTTCTATGGCTTTAGACTTATGCCTAAGAAAGTAAGAAGGTAAATGTTCTAATATCTTGAATAATCATCAGTGATGCTGGTAAATTACTCTATTCCTCTGTGTCTTGTTTCTTAAAGGTCCACATATATCATAGTGAATTAGTTTAACCAATGCTAATGATTTACAGTGTTTCATAAAAGGGTTTGCTCATCTTTCCTGACTTACATCATTTGCTTTTATATCAAAGTCATTAGAATTGATTTGGCGTATTAATCCATTCTGACTCATTCTTATTATTTTTTGTATATTTGCTTTAATAATAATAATAATAGATCATATCGGTTCTAATAGGTGACTATAGGTCAGTCTAGGTTACAACTTTAGTCGTGGTCCAGGCTACGTCTCCAATTACTTGGCTTCAGACAAGGTTCTAAATTGGGTTATGGATTCGGCTCTTGGTTGGATCTTTGAATGGATCTCAGATGGTGAACTAGACTTGGGCTTGCCTTTAGATTGGGCTTGAAATTCTTTTCCAAGCTATAATCATTATTCTTGGGCTTCGGCAAGTTGGGTTTGGAACTAAGGTTTTGGGCTTGGGCTATTATGCCTATAGAAGAGTTAGATCTAGTTGGTCATCCATTTTGTTTAGTGGAGCAGTGTGACAACCTTCCTAACTTAAATTGAACGACACACTGTTCATCGGAAGTGTGGCTTAACATCTGCTTGGCTTGTTTCATGATTGATGTGGTGGCTCGGCTTAGTTTCTTAACACGACTTGGTCTAATAGGCTCCACTAAAAAGATAACCATTTTAGAAAGGAAAAATTATTCAGTACTTCTAGTACACAATAAATGCATACTCTTTGTTCTTAGATGAATGATAGGTCTCATCATGAATTTAATTAGTGAGACTCACCATTCATGTGAGAGGAGAGAGTATGCATTTTTTGTACTCTAGGAGTATTAAATAATTACTCTTTTAAAATGGGTCTTTTTCTTCCTCGCAAAACTCTTGCAACTTGGTGAACGTTATTGCTCCGAATTTCTTCGCCGATGATATACTTTTTTTTTTTTCTTCTTTTTTCTTTTTCTAAGGAGAAAGATTCCAAGTGGAGGATGAGAGACCAATGGGCTAACTAACACTAGCAACCCTCCTTAAACTCAAGGTGGAGGATGAGAGACCAACTTGAGTTTCGAAACTAGATCACGACAGCATCCAGTGGGATGTGACTTTGTAAAGATGTATGCAAACTGATCTTGGGAAGCAATAGAAGCTAGATGCAGGGAATCCTGAAGGAAGTGATGTTGGACAAGATGATAGTCGATCTTGATGAGTTTGGTCCGTTCATGGAAGGAATCATTACAAACAATCTAATGGCACTCCTAATATCATAGTAGATAGGAGTAGCAAAAGAAGTGGACACACTAAAATCATGTAGTAACCATCGTAACTAGAGGAGTCAAATGTTGTATTAGCCAGGGAACGATATTCAGACTTGGTACTCGAGCGAGCCACAAGAAACTATATCTTGCATCGTTAGGAGATCAGAGAGGATCCATGGAGGAAGCAATATCCAGTAGTGGACCACTGATTAGTGGGATCTCTTGCCCAATTAGCATAAGATTAGGCTCTTAGAATAAGAGGAGACTGAGCAGAGAAGTGTAGACCGTTGAAAAATGTGCCCTTAAGTTATCGCAGAAATGCACAAAAGAACATCATAGTAATTTGAACGTGTGGTCACCTCTCTTTTGGGGGTCGTTTGTGCTCTCAAACCTTTTAGGGTTAAGAACAGAGGAATAAGGAGTCGCCACTTGGTTTATAGGTCCAAGAACTATAAATATGACTTCATGCACAATAGGACTAGTCTTGAACTAGGTCCGGAGCTAAGGTACATCTTGGGAAGGTGTTAGGCACCCAAGAACGCCCAACCTAACGGTTGGCATTCCTCTATATTAATTGATATTCTTTGAAAGAGTTTATTAAAGAATCTCTAATCATACAAAAACACTTAAACCTAATTCTAGCACAATCAAATAGCAAACAAGACATGGCATAATGTTCATATTGAAGTTGAAAGAAGGATCTCACCTTGAATCCAAGCTTATCACCAAGTTATGGGAATCATCCCCACAACAACATAGGTTGCAATTCTAACCTAAAATTCATGGCAATTTGGGAAATATTCTAGCAAACAGACGAACATGGCATAGCTCATTAGTGCATGATCAAACATGAAATTTGAATAAAGATCTAGTTATTCTAACTAAACCTAGAAAGAGATATAACAATCATATATTTATGGAGATTGGTATGGCCTATTGAGGAGATCCATACCTAGCCTCTAAACAGCTTATTGCAAGCTAGCAATTCACCAATTTCTTAGACTTGATCTCTTTGGCAAAGTTTATGTGTTGATCTTGAACAAAAAAGGCTTTGAGCGCCTAGGTTTATGATTGGAGTTTTGTGAGAAAGGGGTTATCCTTCTAATACTTCAACTAGAGAATAACTACTAGCTCAAGAACTCTTCTTTACTACCTTCTTCTAGCAGGGCTTTGCTCCAATAAAACTCTAGGTTTCTACTTCAGTAGAGCTTCGCTACTCTAGGACTACTTCTTCCTACTTCTCTCTATTCTACTATATCAGTATTTTTTGGTATTTTCAGTGTTTCTGTGGAGACTCTTCGGGATGATTTGTTTGTGAGGTATAGGCCTCCTTTTATAATGGAAAAAAGGGGCTAGGGTTTACTTGAAGAAGGGGTAAACTGACCTATTCCGACAGGAAACAACCAGTTTCCACGATAAGGGTTTTTGCCTAGCGGCACTGGCGTACGCCTCTTTTTAATGGCGTGTGCCTCTTCACTACAAACATATGCCACATCAAAATAGGCGCACGCCTCTTAGGTTAAAAGGCAGCTTTTGAACTTGTTCTCTAGAACTTTCCAAGTGGTTTTTAACACACATTCGCCTTATGAGATATCTTGAATTATCATCATTGAGATCGAGGACCATGTGTATCAACCGGTACAAATTAGGGTGCCTACACGTGGTATATACATGAATTGGCTCACTTAGTGCACTACATATGAGATGTCTGGACAAGTGACTCTGAGATAAACTAGGTTGCCAGCCAATTTTTGATAAAGGGTAGAATCAGGTAGTGGTTCTCTTGAAGAAAGAGAAAGGCGTGCATTAGGTTTGATAGAAGTATCAACAATTTTATGATCAGTAAGACCATCTCGAGATGGAAGATCGAAGGTGTACTTGGCATTGAGTCAGGTAGAAACAATCAACAAAAGAGATAATCTGAAGACCCAGAAAATAACTGAGATTGCCATGTCTTTCACTTTGAAATGCTGACTGAGAAAATCCTGGAGTTTTAGAATGCCACTAAGGTCATTACCCATCAATATAGAGAAGCATAATGGTGCCTTTGTCGGTGTGATGAAGGAAATCGAAAAAGTCATGGGAATTGATGGAATAACCCAATTAAAAAACTATAGAGCTAAACTTGACAAACCAAGCTCGAAGAGCCTGCTTAAAGCCATATTGTGCACTACGAAGCTAGCATACCTTTTCGGGTGGATGAGAGAGACGAGACGAAGGTGGCATTTAGAGTAGGTTCCACTGGCTTAAGGCTGCAACAACCAATTAGTTGCAAATGGATGAAAGACAAATGTCACCTGGCAATCAATGCCATACACTTATGTGAAACCTTTGGCAACAAGATAAGCTTTGTATCTCTCATTGGACCAATCGCACTGAGTCTTGATCTCGTGAATCCATTTACAACCAACCACAAACTTGTGAGGAGTTAGATCAACCAAATCCCAAGTATGGTCCTTGGATAATGCATCAAGTTTCTCAATCATTGTAGCCTACCATAAAGAGTTAGTGGAGGCCTCGCGATAGAGTAAGGCTCGTGAATTGCAACAAGAGCAGTGTAACAATGAAAATCATGTAAGTGCCAGGGAAGCGATGATACCTAAGAGGAACGAAGAAGTGTGGGTTCAGATGTTGGATCCTTGGAAAGGACAAGAGTAATGGACCTGATAGAGGAGTGGGGCAGCTCGTTAGATAATGATCTGAAAGAGTGGTTAGTAGTCTTAGTTGAATGAGTGGAGATAGCAATTTCTAGAGATATATTAGGGGACTCATCTCAAAAAATGCCTAAGATTAGAGGATTGGAAAAATGAGAGATGGAACTGAGATGCCTGAGTGAAAAGACGATGCTCCCAGAGGACAACATAGCGGGAGATTTGAAGATGATTTGCAATAGGATCATAACATCGATAACCTTTTTGAGTTTCTCCATAGCTAAGGAAGCAGAAGAGATGAGAACAAGGCTCTAATTTGTTATGTTCATGAGGTAGAAGAAGTATGAAACAAACAGAGCTAAAGGATCAAAGATGTTGATAGTGAGGTGGAAATCCAAAGACGCACTCATAAGTAGTCTCATTAGAAATAATTGGGCTCGTAATACAATTGATTGTATGGGTAACATTGAGGACAACTTCCCCCTAAAAGGGTGCAAGAACTTTGGAAGACAACATGAGAGCACAAACAGTATCAAGAATGTGTCGAAACTTCCATTCGGCTCTCTCATTCTATTGGGAGGTGCCTAGACAGGATGAATTGTGCCATGTGAATGTAGAATATTTTCAAAGGCATGTTCTATATATTCACGTGCATTGCCAAACCAAAAAACCTTTGATGTGTTTGAAGAATTGAGTTTTAACCATCTTTGCAAAGTTACAATAGATATTAATATTCATCATGAGAAATTAGAAGAAAAATCCAACTATAACTAGAAAAATCATCAATAAACACAACAAAATGGCGAGATCTACTAATACTATTGACGGGAGAAGGTCCCCAGATATTAGAATGAACTAAATAAAAAATATCAGTAGACATTGACTCAATATTATGAAAAGGCAAAGCTAGTTGTTTTACTAACTGCCATGAAACTTAATCAAAATTTTCCTTAGACACTAGACCCAATAAACCTTAGATGCTAGTTGTTGAACTCAGGAGGAGGGTGCATGCCCGAGCCAAGAGTGCCAAAGTGATAAGGAAGGTGAAGATGAGGTAACAGTGGAAACACCAATAGTGGGAAGATGAAGATTGGACATTTTGAAAAGACACCCAATTTTACGGCAGGTCCCAACTTCCTACCTCGTCTTAGGATCCCTTCACAACATAACTAGAGAATCAAGAATGATACGATATCCAAGTTCAATCAATTGACCCACAAAATGTAAATTATAAGAGAGTTTAGGCACATGGAACACCTTAGGAATCGAGAGTTTGGAGGTAGAGATGGTGCCTACACTATGAACAGGCATGGTGGAGCCATCAATTGTGTGAATAGTCTGTGTATGACATGCATAACTAATGTGAGAGAAAAATGATGGGTAAATGTCATGTGATTGAACAAGAAAAGTCAAGAAGCTAAGAGGAAGACTTAGTAGGCAAGACAGAAAGAGCAGAGGAAGATGATGCATTACTAGACCAAATTAGAACCGTAGTGATGAAATTCTTCAAGTCACTCGTGGAAACTGTGAAGGTGGATCCAGAGGACTCAATTGGGACAAGATCTGGTGTCTGATCAGTTACTAAATAGGTAATAGCAGCGGTAGAAGCTGCTAACTTGTTGCGAGGATGACAAGTCTCAATAATGCGTCCATGTTTCTTGCGTTAGTGACAGAATTTGTTAGATTGCATGTTTGAACGACGAGCAGTGGAGCCAGATTTGTCAGATCTAGAATACTGAGAGTGTGCAAGAGGTGGTGAAGTAGCTATGATAGTGAGCTTTTTCTGAAATTGCAAGATTTGTAGACGAGTCACCTCACGAACTAGCTCATTGAGAGCTGTATCAAGAGAAAGAGGAGGAGACTGTGAAGCAGTTGACCACGAATAGGATCGTAATCATCAAGCAAACCAATCAAAAACTGATAGAGACGAAGCTGATCTCGATGGGTAGCATATTTTGTTAGCCTCAAGGTTTCAATACCTATTAATTGGCTAATTAATCCAAGAACATTCATGTAGTTTTGATGATAACCATGATTTTAAGTTGTTCATTAATGATATTTTTATATGAACTAATGATTTATGTTTTAAAGCTTAATGTTGACTATTGATTTAATTGGACCAACATTAGCTAATTCAAATATCAAGCAAATGCAAAGTTGACAAGTTGCAAATCCATTGAAGAGCAAAGTCATCAAATCTCAAGACAAAGAAATCAAAACTCAAGAAGCATGCTCCGAGACATATGAGAAGTAAGAGTTAGGTTGTGTAAAGTTTATTAAGATTTGATATTTATGGCTCAACTTTAAAACCAACTTAAATTGATTTTGAAAAGTTTTCAAAGAAAGCAACTTGATTGAAATTCAAATGCAAGACAACCATATCAATTATGGTTGAAAAAGAAAAGTTTTCAAAGAAAGCAACTTGATTGAAATTCAAATGC
>BKZX01032716.1:204377-218153 GCA_014362285.1 Fagus crenata
TGCTTCTCACTCTAAAAACTCCCCAAAAACCCCCTAAAGAAAGACCCCAAAACCCCTATTTTCTGCCTAACTACGCTCAGACAGCCTTGGGGCTCGAGCAAAAACTGTGTCAAATGAGGGGGGGAGGGCTGGTTTTATAGGGGGCGTGCACGCCTAGCGCGCCATCATGGCGCGCCACGAGTGCACTACCACGTGGCGATCTTATCCTTCCACGCCAGCCCCCCACCAAATCCTCCTCGATTTTCGCGCGCATACCCTTTTTTGACCTAATTTTCGAGGGCAGTTTTGGAGGTCTTCTGGTGCTCAAAATGGGTCATGCAGCATATTGTCGGAAATCTCTCGACGTCTTCTTTCCAATGGTATAAAGTTTGCACAAATCGGAGTTCAGACAAGAGAGTTATGGCTCCCGGAAGTCGGGGTGCTAGAGCTATTTTTGTGTGCTTTTACGGCGAAGATTCCGGTCAATCGGGGGATGCTACCGGCGAACCGAGAGCTCCACGTCGTAGCTGGAGTCGTCATCTTTCCAACGCACCCGGGCTTGCAGGTCAACTTGCAGCAAGTCGGAAAGACTCTACGCGCGAAGGCGGCTGTCCAGGAGGAAAAACACGTTTTATTCCGAGCGCGTTTTTTCTTAAATCTTGTCCCAGTTCGCGCGTACTGTTGACCTAGCTCCCGATGTCGGATTTCAACGTTCTTGGTACCATCGGAAAGCTTGCACTGCCTACTTTTGTAAGGTTCAAGATTCGTGGGAATCCGAGCTTGGGCTTGTGAGATATGGTCCCGCGAACAGAGGCCACCGGAGTGTTTTTGGTCCATCGGAGGGCATTTTTCCGATCGGGATTCCGGCTAGACTCGGTAAAATCTTGACGATTCGAGAGTTCCACGTCATGCATGAATGTGTCTTCTTTCCAACGTGCCCAGGCTTGCAGATCAACTTGTTGTGAGTCAGGAAGACTCTGCGCCCAAGCGTGGCAACGTCGGTGGGAAAGTTCCGGAATTTTCAGCACAACCTTATTTCGTCGGCTTGTTTTCACGTGCGTGGTAGACGTAGCTCCCGATATCGGATTTCGACGATCTTGGTATCGTCAGAAAGCTTATGCTACCTATTTTCCAAAGGTATAGGCCTTGCACAGAGGCGAGCTTAGGTTCGCAAGATATGATCTTGCGAACGAAGGCCGTTGGAATGTTCCTTACGCCAAGGGGTCATCTTCTGATTGAGATTCCGGCTTGACCGGAGGAGCTCTTGATGATCCGGAAGTTGCACGTCATAGCTGAAGTGACCCTCTTGCATAAAGGTCTTGGCTCGCGGACCAAGTTACAGCGAATCGGAGATAATCTTCATGCAAACGTTGCCTCCTAAATAGGCTGTTTTGTCAACAACACTTAGCAAAATTGGCTAAGTGTTAGACCGTTTTTTCACAGTTTTGACGATAACTCCCTCGTTTCTTGTCCGTTTTTGGCTTGTAAAGTGCCAAATTGAAGCTCTCATCATGTTCTTCAGAATGGTCAAGGAGTGGTCGGTTCGATTCAGCTTTCGGTCTGGTCAACGGTCCGGTCAAACCTTGGTCAAACTTGGTCAACCTTGGTCAAACTTGGTCGAATTTGGTCAAAGCCCTCCAAACTCTAGGAAATGTATCCTGGACCACATTTTGAGGGTTTCTAGGCATGGTGGACCCTAGTCGGGTTGGAAATGGCTTGGTCAAACCTCGGTCAAACTTGGTCAACCTTAGTCAAACTTGGTCAAACTTGGTCAAAGCTCCCCGAACTCTGGGAAATGTGTCCCGGACTATGTTTTGAGGGTTTTTAGGTATAGTGGACCCTAGTCGAATCAAGCCGACTTGGTTCGAGTTGCCTCGTTTTGCATGCTGACACCCGAGAAAATCCCAAGGGTAAAAATGGGGTTATGACAGTGATAAGAGGAAGAAAACAATTATGGCTATAAATACTATCGCTTCTTCATTTCTAAATACATAGCATACAAGAGAAATCAAATATAGAAAAGATAACATCTTATACATCAATCCATCATTTCTCAAGCTTATATTTTCATATCATTCAAAATTCTTGATTGAAAATCAAATTTCTCTAAACATTTTTTGAGCCATATTGATCAAATCCTTGATATACTATTAGAGTGAGCATATTGTGTACAATTACTCTTTGAGAGTGCCTTATCTTGTACAACAAATACTTTGTTGAAACCTGTGAGTATTTTGTTAGGGTTTTGGTATAAATCCTAAGGAGTGAAAATGATTTTTCACTCGGTGGTTACTCTTCACTGTATAAGGAAGATTTGTAACGGTTTTATCTTCACCCGAAAGAAGATTGTTAAATAGTGGATTTGGGGAATCCTCAAGAAGTGCTCTTGAGGCGGGGACGTAGGCACGGAAGCCGAACCTCGATAACAATCATCGTGTTTGATTTTCTATCTCTCTATCTCTTACGTATTTAATTGCTTATATATATACATGTGCTTGATTTCATATCATATCTATATTGCAATTGAATTGTGACCAAACATTTACTATTTGAAGATAGTTTTTAATTCCGCATTTAAATCGAAAAAGTTTGCCTCAACCTAAATCACCCCCCCTCTTAAGTTGATATTTGGGTAACATATTTGACTGCATCAATGTGAGTATCCCAACTTGGATTGGAAAGATCGATTTGTTCTTAAATGCATTAGAGACGAGCAAAGAAATCGTTGATAGAATGGATAGGTTCTTACTTGATTTGATATTATTCAACCATGAGGTGTAAAACAACATTTGGTTAGCATATCCTAGATAGACTTTGCATCAACAAAGATACAGAGCAGATTGGAGATAGGGGATATGGAGGTATTACATAGCCAAGTAAGAATTTGATGATTGTTGACGTCCCAATCAACAAAACGGATCCGGAAGAGATCATCACTTTCAGAGGCACCCTTGACTAGTTTCTTCAACTCAACAATGAGATAGAGCCACAATTGTTTACCTTTAAGAAAGTTATGCATAGAGTGAGTCCAAACAAGATAATTTTGACCATCCAAAGTAACATTAATGGGGTGAGAAACCTCATTTTGAGCCATTTAGACACAAGATATGTAAAAAGAGACTGCAAAAAAGGAATCGGCATGAAAAAAAAGAGTAGAAAACACCTGGACCGTAAAAAGGTCAACACTAGAGTCAAAGTCAACATTGATCAACCTTTTGATCAATGCAGATCAAATATACAGTCAGTTTGGGTCTACAGTCAACGAAGTGGTCCGGTTCGGATACATGTTTGGATTGGTCTAGGTTGATGTGGCGTGCTGACGTGTCAGTGAGGTGGCCAAGGGCTAACATGGCCAGGCATGAAGTTGGCACATAGCAAGATTCGAGTAGAAAGGCTCTGTTTGGTGCATGGACACACGTACATGTGTGTCGTTTGTGTGGAGTGTGGAAAGGCAGTGATATTGGCGCCTATAACACGTGTGACACATGGAGCCACCTACCAAAACTTATGGTGGCATGTGTGGGCACCGATGAAAACGATTCTGGCAGTGATGTATAGATTGTTGCAAGATCTTCTCGGTGGTGTGTTTGGTAAGGTGGTGATAGGGGACTCGAATACTGGAGCTCTGATGATGGCAGTGGTCTTTTAGACGTGGAGTGACTTCTGATGGTGGTGGTGGAGAACTACCCAAGATGTCAAACAATGGCGAAGTTAGACCAGAAAAGGGACAAGCAGTGAAAGGACGCCAAGAAAGAAAGGATTGCAAATACCTAGAACACCGAAAGGTCAGAGTAGTGGCTCTCATACCACATTAGATTTGGGAATCAATTCTGCTAGTATCAAAGTATTGAATTATACAATACAATGCCTTTATAGAGGAAGACATAAGAGTGTTGTAAAGGAAATGAGAGTGTTGTACAAGTAAGTGTATTGTGCAAGTGAATACAATGGGCTAGAGCCTAAAGCCTAATGGGCTAACTAACACTGACAGTTGCTTTCCTCTCTGCAAGTGTGTTGGTGTTGTTTTTTGTGCCAATGCTATCTTTATTGGGGTCTCTCTTAAATGATTCTCCCACAAATTTGAATCTTCTCAATTCACTCTCAAGCATGTTTAGGATGGTTTCATGCACGTGCTCTATGTCCCATACATTAGGGTTAGAATTTGTTACAGTGAGTGAGGCATTGATCAAGAAATCTTGCAAATAATTCTCTCCAATTTTGTAATGTTGTTGTAGTATGGCAATATCTCCAATTAATGGGCTACCACCCACTATGATTTGCAAGAGTTCTTAGGAGAGAAATACTATAACTTGATGATAATTGTAATTTGATACATTGGTGGACCAATTGAGAGCCTTCCTTGTTATGATCTCAAAGATCACACTAGGGACATTCTTGGAGTAGGTGAGGGATGGGTTGGATGGGATAGGATTTTCAAAAAAGGATGATAATGCTATGAGGGTGGTGATCACATATGAAGGAATATTTGGAAAGATGATGGAGTTGCTTGAATTATCTCACATCCCCTCTTAATTATAGATAAGCATAGAACTTACCATGGAGAGTCATAACCATAGGAATAGTTGTCTCTCTCTCAAGGGTTACATCACATCACCAAATAACACAACCATATTGTAAAGAAAACCATCCTTTTAAGAGAGAAATAAAGTACGTGAGATTGTACCATGTTTTGGTTTGATCTGTGGTACCCTGCACCAAATTAATATCCTAGATAAACTATGTTAATATTATGGAGAATTTATACTTCTTTTTGGTCGTTTATGTGAAGACCTGACACATTCTTGGTATTAGCATGCCGGTTTTACTCCGAATCCTGGATCAGATTTTTCTTGTGACATGATCACTTTTTGCACTTACAATCTAGAAGTCACTAGATATGTTTAGATTCAATTGATTTTTCTTTGGTGTTTGCCCTTACATACCTTTTTTTGATTTTTTATTTTTTTTTTACCATGCTTATTGAAAGTTTAGATTTAGACCCTGTTGGTTGAAGTTATTGCCGAAACAATTAATTTACCCAATAATCCAAATATGAACAATTAACTATTTATAGAGTATAAATTAAGCTTAAGGCTAGTTAACCACAACTAAAACACATGCACCAAACCAAATTAAGCACAAACATATGGAACACAAAATTTGGTCATGAAGTGAAAAACCAATGGAAACCTATCCAAAGGTGAAAACACTCTGAGGGTTTTTATACCAACCTCAAGCAAAACATCCAGTATAAAATAGAAGTTTTACACAAAACATAAATTAACCTCTAGTCTCTAGTTGTTACTTACAGACGCGTCCCTATGTTCCTCAAACTCCCTGTCAGATTCTTTTATCTGGCACACCCCATAGTATACAACTAGCAATCAAAAGTACTCAATCAATCACTCAAATAAATCTAAAGTACAAATCTTAAGATTATCATCAAAATATTCAACTAGTAACCCAACCAAAGAAAAACCCACAACTTTGATAGTTGTTTCTTTCAACAAAATAAAGCCCAAACAAAGATTCAGCCATCATCCTACACAACCAAGTTTCAAAATCCCTAAATGATATGGAAAATTCAGATTTTACAAAACCATTTATACCAAAATCCACCTAACCCTCCCAATCTTTCATTATGTCACAAAATCTTTTAAGTATCCACGATAATACTTATTAAAAAAAAAAAAAAAAAAAAAAAACCCAAAGGATCTCATAGAAGAAATTGGGAGGAAAGTTTGATTTTTACCTTTAGTTTCATGGCATAAGAATCTAAAGGCTTTGAAGAGATTTCCAATGAGCTGGCTAGAAAACAATGATTATAGGGAGGTAAGTGATGACCAGAGATGGTGTTCATTAGTGGGGATCGTGTTAGGGTGGCTAACCAAGTGGGTGAGGATGAGGGAGTAGAGAGGAATGGGTAGAGAAAGAAAATGGGGATCTTAAAGGAGATAGAACCAAATGGGCATTTGATAGGAAAATGTTTGACCACATAACAAAAATACCTTTGTCTAGAGTTTATAAAAAAAAACCCCTAAATAACTTAACAATTTGTTTAAATTCCTAGGTGTTACATTAAATGAGGCATGTTAGCCCAAATTTCCGCATCACTTAAATGAGTGTCTCTTGCTTGGTTCATAAGGGGGGATGCCTCACAACCCTGCAAGAGGTCTTTGCAAGAGGATTGCTTGGCTCAAAACCATGAGGCTTCGCACCAAAGTGGACAATATCTTGCTAGGTTGATACGGGTTTTCTTGTATGGATCATTTCACACCTGTTGTAGCCTCAAACAACATCTCAAGATAGCAATTGATCACTTATCTCAAAGATTAGATAAACCCGTCATTTTCTCCATATTTGACTTATCTTGGACCTCGGAAATCTTGATTATTTGGCCATCAGAAGTTCTCGGGCTAAGGTTTAGCTGTTCAAACAACCTGTCATTGTGTCATCTTTTGTGCCCCTTTGGTTCCTCCAAAGCCATTCTTGGGGTTTTTTCGCTGATCAGCCACGTGTTAGAGCTTAATTGGCTTCTTTGTTGGACCCGGGTTCAAGGAATGGAGGTTAAGCCTGGGACTCCTACTAGATCAACTCAAATCCCACCGACTCTCAATGAAATGTAGGTTCAATCTAGTAATCCAATGACACCCAAGTGTAAATGGATTTGTACAGATCAAAGGAAAGACCAATAGCAGAGTGTGCAAAGAAGCCAATATAGAGTAAACGATGAAATATGATAAATGATAAACGTTTTTCCCTTTTACCAATCAACAGCCACTTGGTTCAATCGTGACAGGTGTTACCCATCCACGACACTGTTCAACCATATCAGGTGCTGATGTCGCTTAATAAAAAGCGGAACTTTGCAGTACAGAGAAAAGGGTTGTCGATCCTCAGGGAGTTTGTGTTTTCAAAAGACAATGTAACTAACTGTTTTTAAGGGTAAAATGGATTTGGTTTATGGAAATTCAATATGTAAAACTCACTAGGGTTTCAGGATATTTCTCTATACCAGTATGATTCCTTTGTAATCCCGGTTAAAAACTTTGTTCTAATAACAGTATACAATTGATTATTTTCCTTTAAAGAGCTTTTGACCTGGTTGAACTAAAAGAACTCAAGAACACTTTATAACTGGAGAAGATAAAATGGCTAGAGTAATATTTAGAAAAACCTTTCAATTTTATAAAACACGATACCTAATTAAAACCATGAAATATTCCCCCTTAATCATAAGAAAAACAAGATTGAACTTATATAAAGTACGGAATAAAACATACATCAATAGGAATCAAATATTCAACAATCAAATGTAATTAAACGATAAAAACTAAGGGATTACAAAGTACTCATACCGTTATACAGAAAACATAGCCCCTAGCCTTAGTAAGGAGCTTAGGCAGCCATGGGAGTGAAAACCTAAACTTGGGAGAGAGAGAGAGAGGGTAAGTCTATCTACGTCTAAACCATCCAATCTAAAACCGCTTATTAACTCTAATCTCTTTTGACTAATTCAGATTTCAAACCCTAAACAAATTGGGTCTAATGGGCCTTATGTTGGGAGAGCTTTAAAACACAATTGGGCTTTCTTTAAAACTGATTTTGCGTGAATCCAATCGCCTAGTTCATCATCCAGTCGACTGGGTCTTCATTGAAATGCCTCCTGGACTTTCTATCTGATTTGGATTAATTAATCCCGTCGTCTGGATCACCATCCAGTCGACTGGATTCTTGAATTCTTAAAATTTGGAGTTTCTGCCTTAGAATCCAGTTTGCTGGATGTCCCAATCCAGTCTGCTGGATTGTGGTTCAGCACCTCTTTTCTTTTCTTTTGCTCCTTCCAGCTTGCACCAACTTGCTCCAACCTGATCTAGCTTGTACCTACAATCAAACATAGCCCAAATTAACATCTAAGGTATTAAATTCATACACTTAAATGCATAAGTCATGTAATTCAATGAATTGATCAACAAACATCCATTTAAGTGTAATTAGACATGTAATGCAACACAATCCTAATAGAATCTCTCTAAAAAGCATGTAATTCAATGTTTGGTTTAGTTTTATCCCAAAGAGGAATATGGTTGTTGTCTAGTTTGTGGGTTTTTATATGAAGGCTACCTTGGGTCAACTGTGTTCCAGGTGGAACATTTAATGGTCATTCCACTTTTGGCTAAAAGTGAAGGAGACAAAGGTTGTTTATCTAGAAACACTACATGCACCTGCTTGACACACCTCCTTCTTGGTCAATGAGATCCCTAAGTTGGCCTTTGCCAAGAAAGAAATATTACATCAAAAGAGAAGTTCCTCACACCCCCAACCATCAAAACCTTACCTCCCTTGAGTGTTATCCATTTCATCATCTGTTGTGCTTAGATTAAGCTCGACTGAATGAGCTTAGTTCATTAAGGTAACAAATGAGTTTAGGTGACCCCATTGACAGGTTCCTTTTCTTTTGTCTGAAGTTGTTAGCTTGGGTTCCTTTTTTATATGTTAGCATTGAGTGCTTTGTTAATGTGAATAGGGCCTTTTAGAAGCCAATTGACCCAATGAGTTGGGCTTGGTAAATTGGGCCATCTGTGTAGCCATTATGAAAATGATGCATCCATTGAACGATCCAGTAATAAGTATTGCTAAATGGTTCAGTAGTGAGCCTAACCAAATTGCTGAATGGTTTGGTAGTGAGCCTTGATGAGTGATTGAGCCATGGCAGATGAGTTAATCATTGAGTTGCATTTGATGATGCGACTAATAATTAGCAACAGATGATGTCGTTGAACTATGGCAAACACACGATTTCTTAGCTTTAGTAAATTACATAGCTACTGAATTGCAACAGTTGATACAACTACTAAACCACGATAAATAATGTTGTGACTAAACTATGAGAGCTTACATTGTTGTTGTATCCCAAGATGAAATAGTTGTTGAGTTGCGGAAAATAATAGAAATCTTGAACTAAGTCATGTGATGTCATTGAACCATACCAATTGTAAAGTTGCTAAACTATGGTAGAGAATGTTGATAGAAAATGTTACGACTAGAATATACCAAATAGTGTTGCTACTAAGTTAGGACAAATATTGTTGAGTTGCGATAGATGTTGTTGTTGCCAAACTGCAGCAAATGGTGTTATTTATGAACAATAGCAAATAGAGTCATTATTGAGTTGCGGCATATGGTGTTACCGCTAAACTATAATAGATGGTGTTGCTGTTGGATTGCAGTAGATGGTGCTGATTGAACTTTGTTTGACACTTGGTGTAGCATGCTTGAGATTTATGGCAGACTTTGAAAATGCTTTTTGACTATTCAACGGAAATGAATATTCGAGGATAGCTACTGAACAAGATTTTAGCCCTGGTATCATGAACCTTTCTTAGAGCATGAATTACTTGTCTGGATCCAATCCAAGCATTTCTTCATTAGTCACCAATCCCTCTTAATCCAAGATCCTCCATGGGTGACTTAAGTATTTGCTTGGCAAGGGACTCTAGTGGCTTGGAGGGTGCCAAATGGAATAAGCTTGAGTGAGGATTTAGTGTTGATCAAAGTTCAATGAATGTCAACATCATTCATCATGGCTGTCAAGTAGGGCACTGGATGATGGCCCCATATTTGACTTAGTAGTAATGGATAAGATTCCGTGGTAGTAGGACTGATTCAATGGTAGAACAGTATAAGAGTATGGATTTTCCTTTCTTATGCTGAGGAAGTTGGTTCCGCATAACTCATGTTGTCCTTGAGACAGAATCAAGGGTGCCATCTTCGAATTTTCGGAAATATTTCTTAGTGAGGTGCAACACAGTCAACGATAGCTTGATGGACATTAAGCTGGAATCTACAAAACTATAAATGATTCCTCATCAGTCACTCGAATGATGTAACTTTGTTAGCTACCCATTCATACACGATCACGTTCATCTCTTCATTGGTGCAAGGAATGCATAAATATTTCTCAAATTATAGTTCATTTGTTCTTTTTCACTTTTTGTTGCTTGTTGAATCATTGACATTCATGACAACAGATTGGGGAGTACTTTTCTTTTCTGAATTTGAGCTTGTCAGTGGTATAAGGCTTGATTGATATCGTTGTCCTTTAAGCTTTTTGTGGTAGCATAACAATAAAAAGTGATATCATGGAGCTGTCAAATGTTCTCAAGTAAGCCTTCACTTGGATTTCACTTGGTGTTGTGGCGGACAATGAGAATGGTATTTTCATCATCATGACAGTATTTGGAGGAAAAAAAATATTTTCCCATGGCATCAAGATATTTGGTGAATGTAGGAGTTGTATATTCTTTGGATAAAACTTGTTGAGTATTAGAACTGAGTAAGGGGGTTTTTAGATGGCATAACATGGATTTCTAGGAGCTTTTCTAGCTTCTCTTGAAGGAAGTAACATCTGAAACAGTAATTGATTGTTGAGTGGTCAGTTCAGCAGAGGAAGGGTCATTTAGTGCTGAACCCTTTCTTGTCGAACCTTGTCTGGCTGAACTCTATCTTGCTAAACTTTGTCTTGCTACTGCTGCTACTATCCAAGAGTGTTATTTGGATCACTCCTTGTTTGAGCACAATTCGAATGAGCTCCCGATAGTCAAAGATTTGTCAGAAAATCACAAAATCGTGATGATTCTTCTGATCCTGCCCAAGCACAAAATCTCTTGTCATCACATGTTTAACTAAATGCACAAAAAAATTGTAGCAAGTTTATTCTAACCATTATTAAGGTAGTAGGTTTATTCTAACCATTATTAAGCTGCACATTAAAGATCATAAATTGAATGTATGACATTTCAAAAGATCACATATAAGAGCTAATATTGTAATCATTTTCCATTTGAACATAACAATGAATTGGCTACCACATTATAAATTATTTTCATGTAATGCATCCACAGCTCTAGTAATGTTAAATACAAAAGCAGAAACCATAATACAATGGTAAATTTACTTTGTCCATAACTAAAAAATTGATAAATTAGGTTTTGAGCAAGAGGTAAAATCCTAATAATGTCTAGAACTCAAGTGTATGCATGCACTTGCAGTATAAACACTGAGTTTGTCTTATTCAAAAAGGTTTTACTGCTTTCAACATTAAAACTGAGGTATTAATCCAGAGTATATTTTCAAGCAACAGTAACACATTTCATGAGAACATTTGCTCACAATAAAGATGCATGGATTGTCCTAGGTATTTTTATTTTTTTAAATGAAACACACTCACTTTTGATATATTTAAGTTCATGCAGGTAAAAGAACAAATGGTCAACTAGCGTAAAAGAATATCCACATCATATGCTGCCATTCTATTCTAATTATTTGCGATTACCAGTTATACATTCAGTTTATTCTTTTTTTTTTTTTTTTGATAAATAAGAATTTCATTGAAAAAGAAAAGAAACAATACAAGTACACAGGCAATGAACCTGATTGAAAGAAAGAATACAAAACTAGGAACAAATTGAACAATAAGCAATCATATTAGACAAAGAGCATGAAGAATCTAAGTGAGAAGCCTTTGACCACTCAAGGAGGGTGAGTAGAAATTTGAATTTGAGGGCTGGGATAGAATTTTCCACTCCATTAAAGGTTATGTCATTATGTTCCTACCAAAGACACCACATGAGACAGTGAGGGGTCATTTTCCAGATCTTGCCAGCCTCCGATTTGCCACAAGTACCTGTCCAACAGTTGAGAAGGTCTTCCACCCCCCGAGGCATTACCCAGGTTGTGCCAAAGATAATCAGCACCATAGTCCACAACTCCCAAGCTATAGGGCAATGTAAAAGCAAATGATTAACCGTCTCACCACTCGATTTACACATGCAGCACTAGTCCATAATGATTAACCGTCTTTTTCTGAGATTATCTATAGTGAAGATTTTACCCAATGCAGCTGTCCAAACAAAAAAGGCCACCCTCGAGGGAGCTTTTGCTTTCCACACACGTTTCCAAGGAAAATTTCCTTGAGGATGTGGGTGAACAAGAATAGAGTAGAAAGAACAAACCTCGAAAGTCCCCTTAGGCGACAGAATCCAACAAAGAGAGTCCACAACTCCCAGGCGAATGATGTGAGAATAGAGGAGGGTCATGAAAGAATCAACCATCTCCAATTCCCAATCCTAGACTGCTCTTATGAAATTAATATCCCAAGCATAAGTTCAGCCTTGAAGACAACAAAAGTCAGCCACTCTAGCCTCAGGAGCTCGGGTTAAAAGAAAAAGGATTGGGAATTATTGCTTCAAAGGGAGATCCCCACACCAAGTATCATGCCAAAATCTAATCCGGGAGCCATCCCCTAATTTGTAAGAGATATGATTAGAAAAGACATCCCATCCTGCTCTTATGTGCTTCCATAAACTTACCCCATGAGTTGATCGGACTCTGTTTGAGCACCAATCCCTCCTCTGACCACCATACTTACTATCAATTACTTGTTGCCATAAGGATGTAGATTCCGTGGAGTATCGCCACAACCATTTACCTAATAACGCCTTATTGAAGATAGCCATATTCTGAATACCCAATCCTCCACTTTGAAGAGGAAGACAGGCTTTTTTCCAATTAACAAGGTGAAGCTTTCGCTCATCTTCAAAACCACCCCACAAGAAATCTCTTTGCAGCTTTTCAATTCTGCTAGCAATACTCATTGGAATGGGGAATAGAGATAAGTAATATGTGGGTAGACCAGAAAGAGTACTCTTAATAAGGGTCACTCGACCCCTTTTAGATAAATGCATCCTCTTCCAACCTGCTATACGTTTCTCCATCTTTTCAACCACACCAGCCCAGATCGACTTTGATTTGAAAGAAGCCCCAAGGGGGAGACCCAAATAAGTGAGAGGTAAAGAAGCCACACGAACCCAAAATACTCTCCAATTTAGGGACATTTTGAACTGTACCCACTGAAACTAATTTAGACTTGCTCAAATTAATCTTGAGACCAAATATGGCCTGAAACCATATAAACACTCCCCTCAGATGCCACACCTACTCAGAGTCAGCCCCACAGAAAATTAGAGTATCATCTGCAAATTACGAGTGAGATATGCTCAATTCAGCCCTAGTGGAGTCACCCACTGAAAAACCTGAGATGAAGCCCCCTGCCACTGCCCTCTTCAGCATCCTACTCAAAGCCTCCATAACAATAATAAACATTAAAGGTGATAAAGGGTCACCCTAACGTAAACCCCTTGAGGTAGTGAAAAAACCATGAGCACTTCCATTCACTAGAACTGAAAAGCAGGCTGTCGAGATACAAGTATGGATCCATTGTCGCCATCTCTCACTAAAACCACACCTGCGTAACATGTACAACGAAAAATTCCAGTTCACATGATCATAGGCCTTCTCTATATCTAACTTGCACAACATCCTTGGGGAGCCAGATTTCAAATGGTTGTCCAGACTTTCATTGGCAACTAAAACAGAATCCGGGATTTGCCGACCCCCTACAAAGGCATTTTGAGAAGCCGAGATAAGCTTTGTCAAAACTCCTGATAATCTATTAGCCATAACTTTTGCAATGATTTTGTACATCCTTGTGATCAAGCTAATAGGGCGAAAATCCTTACACTCATGAGCCCCAAGCTTTTGCAATGATTATGTGTCTTAGTGAGGATTATGATTGTGATAATGTAACAACGACATCCTTCAAAGATGCCCAAAGTGAGAACAATGATGAAAGGAGATGGGGTGGGAGATGAGAAGAGTAGTAATGAAGCAGTGAAAGGTGCATGGCAAATGTGGCATCAAAATGGTACACGATGTCCAAGGGGAACGGTTCCCATA